>JAGJTL010000111.1:3293934-3310394 GCA_022063505.1 Calosoma granatense | reverse complement strand
GTCACTGTCTGATCCAAGTGCATCTATGTAATTTATTTTCTTGCCACGTGTTCGTCTAGTTAACATTTCATCTTCATCATCAGAGTCATCAAGTCCACCGAATTTGATTTTCGGTTTCTTTGGCTTAGCACGACTTTTCACATCTGGATCGGAATCCTCTGGGCGTTTCTTCTTTCTTCGAGTTTTTTTAATAACTCTTGGTGACGTAGATTGTCGCTGCTTTTTACTATAAAATTAAGTACGTATATATTTTATGAATATATTATAATATAAAGCAATGTACCTCTTTTTTCTTTTACCCCAGGATGTATCACTTTCTTCACTTTCAGATTCATCCCAAATGGAACGTGTTTTTTTACGTCGTGGCTCTTCATCATCCGAATCATCATTAACTATTGCAAAATATGCATCTCAGTATATGATTATATAATAATGTTAATGTGAAACTTACTGAATTCTCTATCATAACGTGTTGTGCGTGCCCTAGTTGAGCGTCTGATAGGTCCAGACTTTCGCTTTCCGCGGTGACCCACATCGTAATCATCACTTTCCTCGGTACCAAGATCTTCTAAATCTTCCTCTTCTTCCTCACTGTGTATTAGAATTGTTTATTATTTTATAAAACATACAAGTAAATAAATATATTGCCTTGTTCCTTTGAAATCTTCATCATCGTCGGGATCATCTTCACTGCTGATGTCCAAACTATTCAGTTTACGATGTTTCTTGCGTCCGGCCATTTTTGGAACGACTCGCAATTCTTCTTCAGAATCTTTGTCCGATGCTTCATCATGTTCGCTAACTTGTTTCTCTGCATATACAGGAACTACGGGTGGACAAGGTTCAAGTGTAGGTGCTTGTACCTGTTGTTGTTCTTCTTGTTGTTGCTCGAGTAATGCTTGTGTTTTTGCCTCTTCCTTCTCCGCATTTACAATTGTTGCAATATCTTTACCGCGACCCTGATTCCCTGCTCCTTTCACTGCTTCGATTTCATCCTATACACACAAACATCACAATCAATAAACATATCTTTCACACATACATATCAACACTAATAATTACTTGTATTGCAGAGTTAATAAGCTCATCATAGTCATTGAATCTATAACTATGTGCTTGTCTACGTTCTCGAAGTTGATAAATTGGTTCACTCTCATCACCAGAACTAGATCCGGAGGACGATTCTGAGTTACTTGATTCTTCCTCTGAACCCTCATCTTGTTCGTTCTCCTCTGTATTTCTGTTGCCGTCCTGTTCCTTGGCTGGTAGCACATTATTCAGACTTATGCCAACATATGCTAATCGTTCTTGCCTTCGTACTTCCATATCTCTGCGACTAACCTTCTTATCATACTCTAATATCTGTACTTTCAGGGCTTCGACAAGTGTAATCTGTAATATGGAAGCGACGTAAGTATGAAATAGACACAATACGTAAATAAATGCATACATGCTGGCATGGTGGACAAAACCAATCTCCTTCAGGGATGACAAGAAGCGCTGGTCGTAAACACGAACAATGCCAACCACAATCACATTTATCACACAGCAAAATCCACTCCGGATGATCCGCTTTTCCACATTTCTGACAGGCATGTTCATCTGTTGGTTCTTCTGTATCAGATTCTATAAAGAAAAAACATCAATTGATATTTTTCGTATTTTTCTCTAAATATAAGATATATTACCTTTCTTAACTGTACGTGCCCGACGTAATGGTTGAACTTCCGTGTTACTCTCCAAATCACTCTCGGGTGAGAACTCATGATCAGATTTCAGTATAGCCTCCTCATCACTCGGTTCTTCCTCGACTTCTTCATCCTCCTCTTCATCATTGGAGGTACTAGAACCAGATGAAGATTGCCACGGATTTGTTGAGTTAAACAGTTTCCTAGGATCTTGATGTTTCCGTTTCTTTTTCTTCGATTTTTTGCCACTAATTTCCGCTACTTCATCCTCTGATTCTTCCTCATCATCAGTCACTTGCTTTTGATTTCGTTTCTTCTTATCTTCTTTGTAATCCTTTAAATAAAACAAAATTAATCAAGTGATTTAGCAAAAATGAATGTGTGAATAATTTTACTTTATCATCATCTCTCTTGCTTTTCTTTTTCTTGTATCCCTCCTTGATTTCAGTAAGCGTTAATTCTTCTATTTTCCTTCGTTCTGCTTCCTCTTTTATTTTCAACTGAGCGATTCTTCTTGACTGTCGGACGACTGTACCTCGCCCAGTTGTTTCTGAATCTTCTGCCTGTATGTTTTGTTCTACAAGTATATTTGGATCTATATCGAGACCAAGCATTCGCCCTGTGAAAATGTGATCATTACATCTACTGTATCCTCGGTATTAATTCAAAGCAACAAATTAACTTACGTTTCTTCCGGCCAGATGTTGGTGTTTTTGTTACCGATGACGTGGACGTATTTTCTGTTGGAGGTGTTTCTGATTGAAGATCACTGTCCTGTGCTGGTGTACTGCTCGCTGTTCTATTAGCAAATGCTCCACGGCCCCGTCCTCTCTTACCTCTGCGGGCTTTGCCTGTACCTCTACGCGGAGTAGTGTTCTTCTGCACTGTTTCCAACGTTGGCGAATCATCCTCCACGGCACTCTTCTCTAGCGGATCTTCGTCGCTACTACTGATATCTGCATGTTTACTTTCTACACTGCGCCGTAAGTTTACATCTACCGACCGTTTGCCACGCATCCGCCGACGTTTGCTATCCACACTGTTGTCTACTTCGGCTTCTTCCTCTTCCACACTCGGCCTTACCCTTTTGCGTGTTTCTTTAGCTGCAGCCGCTTCCATAGAAATCTTTCGATTCCGCAAAGCTCTAGCAATTGGTTCAGGAATGAGTGAATTGTCAGTTTCCGTGCCATCCAACTTAAATGTTGCCAATGACAAGCCTGAGGATGGTGCTGGCGGACTAACTTCCTCGGTTTTTTCATTTAACATATCTTCTTCAGTACAGGCGAGTGGATCTGTCTCGGGAACATCTACAATGTCACTGCTCTCTTCATTATCTACACCAACAGACTCCACTGACCGAGGAGACGATATGTCTGATTGCATTTTTAATTCCGTTACAGATTTGTTAACAGGTTTTATTAGATCAGATGTAACCTGTAACTTTGATATATCCACACACATTAATGTTGGTTTGTCATTATCATCTATTGTAGGTTTATCTGAATCCGTTTTTAAATTCATCATATGTACTTTTTCAACAGAACACTTATTTTCTGTACTTGCATCTTCTAATTTACAGATATCCTTTTCGAATGATATTTTATCAGTATCAAGAGCAATTTTAAAATCTTCTTTGGATATATTTTCTTCTGTAACAATAACATTCTTCTGATCAAGTACTGACACTTTGCTATGTTCTATTATAGTGTCACACTTTTTCTTATCGTCTCCTGTTGTTTCGTCACGCTGTTCATTAACTGTAGGTAAAGAAATCTTTCCTTCTAGATTTAGTTCTTCTCCATCAATTTCACCATCATCATTTGGATCCATTATACATGATTCAAACCTATCTTCGTCACTGGAAAACTCTTCATTTTCCGATTCGTCAAAATGAATGTCTGATATCTCCTTATCCTTGCAAATTTCTAAAGGATCTTTTTCAACAACGATATTTTGGTTCGTTTCAGTAATTAATTCTTTTGAAGTATCCGAACTTTCTATTTTTTCAGTCTCAATATGATCGGTTTGCTGATTCAAAACATTTATTTCGTCGGAAGATGTTTTACTAGTATCTAATTTTAAATTATTATCTAATTGTAATGTAGTATTTATACTACTAACTTTACACATATCTTTAGTTACAGCTACTGCATTTTCATTTTCCAGTGAATAATTTTCATTAAAATTGTCTAACCTTTGTGTAATATCAAATTCGTTTCTTTTTCCTTTTTCACTTTGCATATGTTCTGCATTAATATCTGTATTACAAACTGATAATTCTTCTTTTTTCTTAATTTCAAGATTTGCAATGTTTTCAAGTACATTACTTTCTTGTTCAATTTCGTTGCTTTTATTTAAATTTGTACGTAAATCTACACTAGCTCCCAAGTGTTCTTCATTTAAATGTGTGTTATGTAAATTACTATTTATAGGATTTTTACATATTTGAATGTTATCATTCAATGAAACTTCTGTACTCCTTTGAAGTGCTGCGTTGATATTTTCGCTAAAGCAAACAACGTTACTAGTAGATATTTTTTCTTCTTTCTCGGATTTTAATGTATCTGCTTTTAAGACTGACAGATCTGTTGCAGTTTCAACAAATTCCGGTATTTGTATATTTGCATCATTTACTTTTTCAACTATAGTATCTGTTAGTTTCTCATTTTTATTCAATGAAGCCGATACATTTTCAGTGTGTTCTGTAACAGTTTGTCCTGTAGTTTCAATAACAGTTTGATCATTTTTAACATCCATATTTGGTAATTCTACATTTGAGACAATTGATTCTTTTGATGTATTTTGTGTACAAGTTTCTGATTTATTTGCTCCAACAGAAGTATCAACTACGTCTGAGATCATTTCTTTTTCTTCAACGGATCGGTTTTTAATGTCACAAGATTCAATAGTTCCTTGTAATACTGGTAAATTTTCTTTCTCATTGAAATTACTTGTTTCCAATAGTACGTTTTCATGTAATACTGCAGTATTTAATATTGCTTTCTTCTCCGTTTCTATGCCTTCCTGCGTTGAACAAATGTTATCTGAATTTATTTCTTCTGTTGCAACACATGTCGCAATTTTATTATCATTGTTTTCCTGTTCCAAGCTGCTTGCAACATCATGCTTGTCTGATTCTATACCGTCCTCTATAAGTACAGATGTTGTACATGATGTATCTGATTGATTATTATAAATAGATTCTTCCGTAGAACTACTTAATTCAGACCCAGTTGGTATTGTCTTAGCTGCTTCTATGTTTATATCAGTTTTAGGACTGCAACTTTCAACTACCAATCCAGGTGAACTAGATTGGTCAGCTTCTGTTAATTCTTCTGAAATATCTGTAGGTTCTTCAACATCAGTATTTTCCTTTTCACAACGTTTATTGACTTCCGTGCGTACTTGTGAATTTTCTACTAAACTTTTTTCATTTTTATCCACAATTTCATTGACAGAATTAGTTTTATTCGCATCAAACATTTGTAATTGTATATTTTCTGATAACACTATTGAAGTTTCTGAATTTTCTGTTGAAATTTGTATTTCACTATCTTCTTCTTGTAGAGAAGAATTTGTAACATCCATTGATTCATTCGACGATCCTTGATCTTTATCTAGTGAACTTATTTCGACTTGTAAAGACGATGTGTCATCCGAAATATCAGATACAGTACGTGTTTCTGCATCCATTTCTGTACAAGTGTTTTCAACTTCACAGTCATTTATGTGTTTGTTTTCTGTTGATTCTTGTGACGTATCAGAATTTTCACTAACATTGGCTGTCATAGAACAGCTGCCAGATTCATTTGATTGCAAGTTTTCAACCAATGTTTGAGTAATATTTGAAACATCTGGTACAGTACATTTCTCACTATCTCCTGTAGAATTAATTTCATCAGATTTATTGGACTGTTCACTTTCAGTATCTAATAACGAAGATTGCTTTTCGGCAACTTCTTCCATGTAACTTTCCTTTTCTTCACTAATATCTACCTGTACGTTTTCTGTTAATACATGCACAGTTTCTGTTACAGTTTGTTCTTTGTTATCAAGTACTATTTTATCAGACCTATTATCAGTTTCATCTGATTTCTTGTCTTGTACATTTCCCGTAAATAACTCATTGGTTTCCGATACGATTTGTTTCTCAGTATCAGCAGTCTTCTCTGATGAATTATTTCCAACTATACTAGATACGTTTACTTGTATATTTTCCGGTTTTGACTGCACAATATTCGATTCTTCCACAACCTGTGTTTCATTATCTTCTTTCGATACAGAACTAGATTCAACATTATCTGATATATCATTAGTTTTAAGATCATTATTAGCTGTAGAATCCACTTCATTTGATGTTACTTTGTCCTGTGCAGCAGTACTTTCAGCTATAACATCATTTGAATTTTCTGATTCTGCTACAACGACAGGTTCTAAAGGAATTTGCATTTCTTTCTTCTCAGATTTACTAGTCTCTGATTCAGTCGCTGTTTCTGTAGCCTCGGAGGTAATAACATCTTCACTCTTAACATCATCTGCAGTTCTAATTTCCTTTGTAGACACTTGTAAAATATCTTTAGTGTTTAACATATTTTTCGTGCTATTTTCTATACTTGTTTGTGATGTATCATCATCTGCCTCACAACTTGAAGAAACTGTAGATGGTTCGGGTATATTCTGTATTTCATTTATGTCAGAACATCTAATACTCGTGCTTTCAGAATCTACAGAACTCTCCGTTAAAGTAGATTTTAATTCTACACATTGTTCAGCGTCAATAATATTTTGAGCTATGTTTTCTTGTCGGCTATCTTTAATAATTATACAATGTTCTTCTTTATCTGGACTGGTTTCAGTTTGAGACAAGACGGGAGTATTTTGTATCGTTTCACTGACAGATGTTTTAGTATCATTTAAAGATGTTGAAGAACTTGAATCTACTGACTGGTTTACATTTACATGTTGATCGACATTTATATTCGTACTATCAGCCTTATGTTTAAGAGTATCATCTGAATTTACATTTATCGAACAAGTTTCTTCGTTTTTATTTTCATTTACACCGCTTTCGTGTTGTACGTCTTCCGATGTTGAACACGTACTTGTATTTTCAATATTTTTCTTTTCCGGACTCTTAGAAATAAGAGAATTGAACTGAAAACATCCAGGTCCAAAAAAAAATTTTTGTGGTGCAACAGTTGGTTGTGTATTTTTTAACTGTACAGATTTATCGCTATCATGAACTAGATCTTCAGTGTTTGTAATCAGACTTTTTTTCGTATTTGATTTATTTTCGTCACATGCATGTTCCCATTTAGAAACCATTTCTTGAACATTTACTTTTGGTAAACAATTTATTTCTTCTTGCGGTTTTTCAAGAGTATTTGCTGCATCCGTTGCTTTAGGAGGAGCACTTACTATTTCTTCTTTAGAAATATCATCAACTAATTTATCATTAATACTGCAATTTGTACTAGTACTGTCTCCTAAAATATTCACATTTTCTTCTTTGTGTTCTAGAATTTTCGTTGGCTCTACACTAGAACTGGCTGTAGATTCATTAGCCATATCTATACATGGTTTGCCTACGTCCCATCTAGATTTCTTCACTGGACTATGATTAATATCCTGTGGCTTATCAGCGGATTTCACATCAACTATTATTTTCCCTACTTTAGGTAATTTAACTGTTTGGTCATCATTCTGTCGACTAACTGAGTCTTCAGACATATTTATATCTGCTAAATTAGATTTAACCTCTGGTAAATTAGTATTGTCACTGTTATTGTCACTTTTAATTGCACTGTCAACCGAATGTACGTCCGTTTTTGAACAGTCTGTTTGCTCGCCTTCCATTACTGCACACGAATCTTCAGGACTTACACTAGATTTATTCAACACACTAACCGTTTCCGCTTCTGATTTTAAACTACTGCACTCTGCGTCCGTTTTATTAACATTATCACACTTAAGATTCGCATCACAATTATCTCCCGATACCGGTGCATTCGTCATTCCGGCAGATGAACTCTTGCAATCTTCTGTTTTGTTATCTTGTGAGGTTTCTTCGTCTGTACTATTGTTGCCCGCATCACACTCGTATCCACTGCCTTCTCCGTAAACGAACATAACAGACTCTTCAATAGCTTCACTCACTTCCACGTCTGTACTGCTGTTGTCGAAGGTCGCACGAAGTATATTTTCGTTATTGCAATCCCGGCCGGAGCCCTCACCGCGCACATACATTACTTCTTCTTCGATCTCATCGCCATACTCGTCGTCGAATTCGCTGTCCGGCTGCTTCCTAGCGTTTCCCAACAATGTAGGTCTGTCCAAACGAGACCGTTTTATATGACTCGGTAGTTCTATTTCGTCCGATTCGTATAATTCATCCTCTTCATCTTCCAATTCTTCATCGGAATCTTGATATTCCAATGGTATCGTTAGCCCGTATGGCTCATACGGTGGAACACTGAGAGACTGCAAATCTATTTTGTTTTTCTTCATACTCAAATCAATTTCCTGTTCCTGTACAGCAGGTTTACATAATTGTTCATGCGTTTTAATCCGTAAATTAACGGCCAGTTCATTTATACTCTTCTTGCGTTTATTTGATAGGTCCACACTTTTGTTACACGATATAATGGATGAACTTTGCGACATACTCAAATCAATTCCCATTACTTCACTTGAATTCTCCCCCTTAACATCTTGATTCACATTTTCTTCTTTCACTTCACTGAAAATCTCCGTTTTCCTCGCCATATATAATGCTACTTTCATCTCATTGTTACACAATTCACTCTCTGCTACTTCTGGTTTCACGTCGACTACTGAAATCAGTTCATCTTCAGTTAATTTCTGTTCTGGTACATCCGTAACATTTTCCTTCGAGGCTGCAATTTCTGTGGAGGATTCGTCAACTTCATTGCCGGCTGAAGATTCGTCAATTTCGTTACATGCTGACGATTCATCAACTTCATTGCCTGCTGAAGATTCGTCAATTTCATTTCCTGCTGAGGATTCATCAACTTCACAATTGCTAGTGGCTGATGACGTCTGTCCCGTATCTGTTATGGGTTTTTCTATTGATAAACTATTGCTATCTTCGTTCAAAACTAGATCACCGATATTGGGGTCATTCGATGATAATTGTGATACAAGTCGCATCAATCCTTCTCGGTCCCTATTAACAGAAAAGTTAGTATTCATTTAAATAATTACACAAAGCATCAATAGATTCAGTTATACTAAATTATATGAAGAATAGTTTCGGTAAAAAAATTTAATATATACTTTGCAACAAGTATCCATGTTTCTTCATCCGGATCTTCTCTGTAAACTCGCACCTGACAATGTTCATCCACTTGATACCAGTACGCGTGTCCATATTTATCGCGGCCAATGGGCTCAGTCCTAAGTTCTGCTGCTGTTAAACGATTTATTTCTGCTTTAAATTTCGGATTTGCATCGAACTGCATTTCAAGAAGTTTCTGGGATGAAACAAACACATTTTAAACATAAATATGTTATTTTATCTGCGTTAAAAAATTGACATACCTTAAGTATTTGAAGTTTCGATGAAAGTCGCGCCTTTTTATAACCGAATCTTTCCAGTTCCCATGCATCTTGACTACAGTAACTATGACAAAGTTTAATAAGTGCCCGTTCCCAACGATCTCCTGATACAGATCTTCTAGCTTTTCTCAGTAATTTTATATGCAGATCGATTAGTTCTGGTGACACTAAAATAATCATAAATAATATTAACACAAAAGTGACAAATTTTAACTAGCAAACAAAAAATATCGTATACGAAGAACGAATACAGCACTTTTTGTTAACAATAATTTGTAACAAATAACTATGGGTGATTGGTGTTGATGTAACAGGTGTAATAAATTTTTAATTGACAAGATAACCATACTTTCTTACTGTCAAATATTGGGAGTGGGGGAATTCACAACACATAAAAGACTAAACAAATTACTTTTATAATAGTACTTGCACAAAAATATTTTATTTGTAATAATAATATGTGCAAAAATAACAACTAATTATGTAATGGAATTTATTTAAAAACAAAAGATATATATATACGCAGAACTTATAGTCCTAATGCAAAATGCTATTAAGAATTTTAGAACATAAACACTGACACAATTATTATTTATAACAGCTCAATAACTTTTGAAAAGAAATTACTCAGCATACAATAATTGTTAGTAAACAAAACATATACATCATGTACTAATGAATAACAAATACATCGTCATTTCAAAGTGAAGTATCACTAATGAATCAAATAGTTATATACGCACCTTCTTGAGTATTCTCTAACATTTCTTGTAATTCCAAAAAATCTGGACTTTGTATACCACATGCTGACCCGAATTTTTCTAAAAAACTACAAATAACAGCGAAATTTGGATCACTAACGCAGGAGGCTTCGTTATCTGACGCCATTTGCTGCCGCTGGAAGTAATTATTTGTTTGTCGAAGTCATTAGAAGTAAAGCAAGTAATATTTAAATGTACTTCATTTTTAAGCTACATATTCAAGTTCGTGTTAAACTACACAGATTTATTATAAATTATTTATTTCGCACTATAATAAAACCGTTTTGTGCTTGACTCTCTTCGTACACAAACAGCAAAAACTTTACCTTTTCATCTACAACGCATGCGCAGGTTTTAGAGCGGGAATTTCAAATTCAAACTACATACGTCACTTGACATTCTTATGTTAGAATTTATTGTTCTTATGAATGTAACTAAAATATCTTGGAAACAAATAAACAATACTTTATTACGATTAGTGTTTGCATACATATGTACAATTATGTAAAATAACGTGAACATCTAGAAAATGAATTGTCAGGTATACTATTTGACAGCAACCAGCTCTTCGTTCTCTACAATATAGATATCATCGTCCTCCCCGTCACTCTTAGAGGTGTTGCTGTCATTTAGGAAACCCTTTGGATCTACTACAGTGACATTATCAATGGTAAGCGATCCACTGTCTGCTAGCGACATTTCATTGGGCCTTTTCTGCAAATTCAAGTGTTTTACACTATTATCTACATTTTGCGAGGAACTTTTTTGAGATTTCTTAATACGTTTTTTGTTAGCTTTCTTACTGGAGTGTAAATCTTCTATAGATTCTGTTAATTTACTTTCTGACTGAGTTCTGTTATTGCTAGATGGTAATACTGATTTAGGTTGCTCTTTGAATCCATGCAAATCGTAAATAAAATCTTTATTCAAGGGTTTTACTCGATTGCGAACAGGTCTAGATACTACGTTACTAACATCTGTCGAGACTACATGCACACTATTGCCTTTCTCTTCGTCACAGACACCCATCGAATTCGCCGTACTTAATTCCGGATCTTTTCCGAAAATTACCTCATATACCATCTTCTTTAGAGCGAAATCTTGCGTACTCGTCGAGTCAGCGTGGTTCGTCGAATTTCTGCTGGAGGAACGATCACTATCCACATGTGTCGGATCACTTGCTCTAGAATTGCACTCACTCAACGGATCCTTTGAGTGTACATCTGTAGAGAACAATGAAATTATTTATCATAACGTTACAGTACACATCACACTACTTACCATTATTGATTACGTCATCAATCTTCTTTTTTATTTTCAAAGTCTTTGGTCCTTTTAATTTCTTAGTCGGTTTAGCTTTGAAAGATTTCGTAATGAATTTATCATTGGATTCAATGAAAATACAACTTTCCGGCGTAACACTTCCTGAAGACCCCAGATCCTTCTTCTGTTCTATCAGTGTGACAGTTGCTGAATCACTACTTGCGACACTAACATTCTCCTCTCTCCTCTCAATTGGAAGGAAATCTTTAGAAGATATTTCAGCGGACTCCCAGTCCGGGATCTGTAATATAACTGCCTCTATTTTCTCCCATTCTTGTATATTATGGGTTTCTTTTACATGATCAGAGACATTCACTTTATCATACGCCTTGAAAGAACAAATGTCACAACGGAATCTCGTCCAGTTGAAATGCACTGCCATGTGACATCGTAACTTCGAGATGTTGCTAAACTTTATGTCACACGGTATACAGTGTAATCGTTTCATACTGACAAAGTCGGCCATCCTGCCGTCCAGGGTACGTTTACTGTTCTCGGCAGGTATATTAGAATTGATCAGTTGAATTAACTTCAGCGTATTCTCGTGTATGTCTGTGTTCTTATTATATTGTTCATTGTTATCTTCATATTCTGGCAATGTGCCTTCTCTGTCACTACATTCACCAGTGCGGGGTGACGTACTATGCTCGTTAAACATGGTGACTGGACACGGGCCTAATATTTCTTCAATTTCTGAATCTGTATCACTCTGCATATCTCTGATTGACAGAGGATCCTGTTCCTCTTTATTAGGAGTCGAATTTGAGCTCGGTATAGAAAGGATCTCAGATTCAAGCAATTCCGCTGTAATTTTAATGATGACTTGAAATAATTAATAATTTATTGTGAAGAATTAATTACATACCTGTTAAATTATCGTCTGATTTATTGATATTTTCTATTTCTTTATTCAGAGAGATATTAATTGGTGTTGGATACGTAGTTACTTTACTGTCAAGTATAACTGCTGGCGATGCAATTACGGATGCTGATCTATTTGCAGGTGTTTGACGGGAACATTCTGTTAATGTCTCAATATCTTGTGCAGAATTTCTTTTAGTTAAACTGGTGTTCCTAACAGTTAGCGATTCTGGTGATTCTCCAGTCATATTTGATGTAGGAACAGGAGATGAAGTTGATTTTTCTGTAGATTTTGTATAATCATATCGTATTTGTATTCCAATCTTTCTTTTCTTCGCAACTCCAGCTTTAGGTTTGTCCTGTTGTTTTTTCTCCATGTCACTGTCTAGTTTTATAAGTTTAGAACTTTTCTTATCCGTCTGTTTATCGTCGATAGTATTAATGGCACGTTTTTGTTTGTTCACATGAATAATGTTCCTGGCTGCAATTCTCTTCTGACAAGTCTGCGAATGGGCATTTAAAGCCGCTTTCCGTTCGAATCTACGTCCACAGCCACCACACATCTGCATGTCATTGTCAGTTTCAAGATTATCCATCCACGCCTATGAAAGAGAAACTCAACAGTTATCTAATATACAGTTTCTAACTTCTAACAATGAAACAAACCTGATTTTCCTCATCAATTTTCTGCTGTTCGTTTACATCATTTTTGTTTACTTTTTCTTGCTCATAACCGCTTTTATCGGGTGCTTGATCTTGCCTGTATGCCTTAGCTTGAATCTGATTTCGCATTTTGCGCACCTGGGGCCCCGTTTTGCGGTGAACACCGTACAAATGACGGTAAACACTCCACACGGAAGCGAATGTGTCAGAACATTCCAAACAAGGGTATATAATTCTTGAACTTTCATGTTTATATTTTATATGAGACATTAACGTTTTACGTGTTGCGAAATTAATATTACCTGTAGGTTTGTATAAATGTAAATATGTCAAATGTATACATACAAAATGTAACGTAAAAAATAACTACTCCATATCACTTACATTGTTTACAAGTTAATCTTGCATTTTCATCACTATATTTCGAGACAAGAACACGATTCTGACTTGTGCTCAAAACTTTTCCATCAGGACCAAGGACAGCAGATTGACCTTCTAACATACTTTGCAATTCCATCACCTAACACAGAATAAAAACCATGAAGTATACACATGAATACAATGTCATTTACTTTATTTACCTCTACTTTTGTTTTTTCCAAATTATTCTGAGAAACATCCTGTGATTTTAGTGTCATAAATACTCCACTACTTGTCCCATCAATGGATTCCAGATTGAGAATGTTCTTCTCCTTATTTCTGCCTTCAACTAAACATTCGTTGTTGAGTTTTTCACATTGCTCATTAAATGCATTTTGCATATCTAATCCAAACTGTTTCTTCTGAGCTAATCCTTCGATAATTGAGCTTAGGCTTTTTTTAGATGTTTTATTCTCTTCCTTTTCTACTTTTTCGGTGTCTGCCCCTTCACTTGTTTCTTTATATATGATATCCAAATAATCGTCATCGTTATTTCTTGCCCAGCTTGTCTGCGTAAGATGGCAAAATTTTTCTTGACAATATGAACGTTTGTGCATTATAAAATTAAATAAACTCCGAAAAATACTTCGACATACTCGACATTCATAAATGATATCACATTCATGTGTCAAATAGTTTCGAACCTTGAAAATATAAAATTTGTTTATAAAATAGAAAAGCTTTGTATATAATTAGTAAAACCTCTTCAGTTGATGCTTGGAATACTTTGAATGCTTTGGCTAGACCAGTGATACTTGTAGTTACAGGCTTGGAGAGAAGTGAGGAATCGTGTCCATCAGAATCTTTGACATTTACTTTCCCACTGTCTATCTTTGTTGATCTTTTTGATTTCATTTTTGAAGTCATTCTTCCAGTCACTTTAACCTTAATATAAAGGGAGAATACTGTATAAGATTTTGGTCACTAATATATCATTACGGGCTCACAAATGCGTGCAATGACTGCTAGGTATTGACTAGTATTGACATTGTAAAAAAGTACACATTTTATAAACAATTAATGTTTTATCCAACACCCAACATATGAATTACCTAGCAAAATACCGGATTTCAGGAAGACAATCAGACAACAGCATGTATTATAATGTGCTTATATAGAAGCTAATAAATAGGTATAGAATTTATGAAAAGTCTATAGAGATTATTGAATCAAAAAATTAGGTCTATATATTACAATGCAAATTACTTTCTTTAGTATTATACCAGTACTACAAACAAAAACTAACAGTATTACAATGTCAAATCTGAATCCTTGCATTTAGAACTTCATACATAATTACAATTTCGAAACTCATACGAAAATCAAACATGAAAATGATATAAATATTTACATAAAAACAATAATATGAAAAAATATCTAGTATAGAGTATGTTGCAAGCAATGGCTTTTCAGTCCCTCATAAAAAATATATTGCATTTGTATATCGAATATTACAAAGTAAATGTATTTTCATTTTCACCAATAAATACTCTGTTTGATATAAATTGTTTTAATGTGAACATTATTATTAAATTTCAGTAATCAGACACATTATTGCTGAAAATTATTACGTCTCTCCCGTGATTTTTAACTGCTAAAATTACTCTGATATGAAAATGTTTATGTTATCTGCAAACAATAATTATTAAAATTTCGTATTACATAGGAAAAAGTATAAATATTAAACATAATAAACTAAAAATAATAAAAATTGTAGGCTATACCAATCACACGTCTATACATCACGATCACAGGCTACACATTGCTCGTATTGGGATTGGGTACTGTTGTGTATGTACATATACAGGATTGCAAACAATTTTTATTTCATTATTGAACCATTAGTCAACATTGTGATTAAGAATATTAACAATAATAAATATATTTAACATGAATTTTCAGTATCGACTGTTGAATATATCAAAGGTTAATGCACATACTTTATAACCTATGAATATTTTCCAAAAATTAATGTACATAACATTATTTCTAAAATTTATCAACTAAATATAAATATTTTTCAGATATGCCTGTGCACGAGAAACTATTTAAAACTAAATACAAACATAAATCCTTCATATTTAATATATAGAACCCAGATTCATAATCGTCTGTCAACGAGTAGCATTTATTTAAATCAAAGAAATGAAGGAATTCTTAAAACAGTTGTTTCAAAATTACCTTTTATAAATCTTTCAAAAAGTGTAAGTTATTATACCAAACTGAAATCGATGACATTTTATGCTCTTATATATATTTTCAGAGATTGAAAGTAACTGGCTACCTACTTTATGAATCGGTAGCGGATAAAATAGCTTATTCTCAGTTTTTCGAACAGTATTTCTTGCCTGATACTTTTTATTCGTGGTTTGTTGTTACTGAACTACATGTTTGGATGTTGTTAGTACGAATAATGAACGAAGGCGAGGACGGTCGATTTATTAGAAATTGTATTGTACAGGCCATGTGGGCTGATGTTAATATTAGAGCTAAAAAACTAGGGGTATGCATACCTTGTATAGTAACACAGTTCAGTATCACATAATAAATAAATTCTCTATCTACAGGCTGCTAACCCGTCAGGTGTACGGACACAAGTTGATATATTATCTCAACAATTTCAAGCCGCCCTGGTTGCTTATGATGAAGGATTATTATCCAATGACAAGGTACTAGCCAATGCAATTTGGAGAAGACTTTTTCAACAAGACTGTAATAATCCAGAACATCTGGAGTCACTTGTGAAATATGTTAGAAAACAGGTAAATTTCAGAAACATATTTATCAAGAAATGTATTGACAATAAATTTTACTTGTCACAGATCAAATTGTTAGACAGCCATACAACAGAAGAATTGTTGAATAAACGTCAAGTAACATGGATTTCAGTGAACTGAACTTAATATAAAACTTCTAGCAATGAGCGAAAAACTATTAAAACTAAATATGTAAATATATATGTTTGTTTCACCATCCTCTTTCAAATTTATAATTCGCGCCATTTCTTGTCATCCTTTACATAACGACATATAGGAATTCACCTATTGCACGAATAATCTAAATCCGAAAATTAAATTTACTAACCTATGTACACATAAACTAGAGTGATCCAGAATTGATTGTAGCGTGCCGCTCTATAGCAATAGTGAATTTGCTGTTTCACTAT
>JAGJTL010000111.1:3271969-3293771 GCA_022063505.1 Calosoma granatense | reverse complement strand
AAACAGAAATCAAACAAAAGCAAAAACCAGTAAGACGCCACTGAATACTCGGCCAGTAACATTAGTAAATGTCGGTAAATAACTACAAAATTGATGTTATTTTTATTCCGTGGCAGTTAGTTTTGACTATAATGCGAACATTGCTTGGTCACGTGAGCTACAATCATTCTGATTTACTCTGTATAATTCATTATTTGTCGTTACTGTAGTTTATCTTTCTAGAATGTTACTTCACACTCATTTTAATATTATCTACATTTTCTCAGATATTTTTATGCATCCCAAAGACCTAATTCCCAATAGTTTTTTATTTGCTTCCTGGATAACTGATAATTGTAAATAATATTGAAAATTGCTGTGCATTTCACATATTGTAACGTCTGTTGTAAAGGATTTACATGAAATTAAAATTGTTTTAATTTTCCATATTTTTTATTTCCCTTGTGTGTTTTACATAAAACAAAGCAACTATTAATGATATTTATTTTGTTTATAAGCACGAGCAATGTAGGATACGTTGGTTTCAGTGAAATTACTATGTGAATACATACATACATTTATCAGATGGTGTCTTTAACCGAAATTTATAGCACGATATATAATTTGTGCATATTATATGTACATCGATAGTTATTATAATATGATAATACTTGTTTGACTAGAGACACATGTGTTATTAAATATATATCTATGTATAATAACACTAGAATAATGTTGAGTGTTGTGTTTGCAACTGAAAGAAATATTGGAATTTTGTATATGTGTATATACAAAACGCAATATCTATAAATATGATTATTAACAGAGAGGAACAATTAGCTCTACTTTTCTGCTAACTATTACTAATGATAATAATGAAAATATATTATATTTGCAAACAATAACGATGTTTAATATTGCGATTACTAAATATTTTAGGCATGAACATGACTAATTTAAAATCAGAACACCGACAGTGTTTTAATTTTTCTATAATAAATACGGTTAGAAACTTTATGCTTCTAAATAAATGATATTTAAATGTTCTAATGTATAAATAAACATGATGTTCGTGTTAGGTTATTTTGAAGGTAATTCGCATGATAAAAAGGTAGAAACTTATTCGGCTCTTCTAAATTCGCTAAGAAAATCAACAATTTAATATTCTAGGAGAGAAATTGTGGTTGCTAAGAATGAATTGGTTAGAAAAATGTGAATTAATATCTCCAGGGTGGACGATCCGTAATGGCAATAGGAACTCGGATCATCCTGTTCCGTTTCCGGATGTAACTGCTGCATGCTGACATTGGTCTTTGGTAGTCAATGGATTTCGGTTGTGGACTGTCCCCGATCAGAGAGCGAGGTCCGTCCATATCCAAATATCTAACTCTGCGTTTCGACGATGCAGATGATATATTCAGTGTTGTTGGTGGTTTAACGGTGTTGCTTCGTTTCTTTGAACTCATTATTGTGTCACTTTCATCCTCATCCTACAACGGATATGAATATATGTTGAAATGAAGTGCATATTGACACGGAATATAGTTAGAAAAATATATGTATATTATTCGTCTGAGATACTCACTTGTGCCAGTGTACTGAATGAGCCAGTGACAAAGTCTAAGTACAGTGCCATGTTCTATAGCACATTCGTTTATTTGTGCGTACTGAAACTATCTCGGGAAATACTTGTTGTTTTGTGCCAGTGCAATATCAGCTTGTTTGGTATGTTCTGCAAGATTACATTTCTACAAAATATCTGAAAGTGTAACTAATTTACAAACGAAAAACAAGCATGTTTGTTAGTACTTATATATTTCTTTAATAATTTTCTATTTTTTATATAAACATATACACCAAAATAAATTACATAAAATTTCCATTTTCTTAATTGCATGTTATGTTGTGTGTACAACTACTCGAATATGTTATTTATGAAAATAATGTTCATCGAATCTGTTCTGTTTGTTAATAATTCTATTATCTGCTGAGTATGTATTTCAAAAGCATGTTGAATGAATAATTGGGGTTGAAAGTTACATGACCACGAACATTACTTTCCATATCTATATATGTAGGTAGGTATACGTATGTTATTGTACATTAAATTTGTCACATATTTTGTCCGCGACGGACAAAATATGCAAGTACGGAAATCTCTTATTTATTTCAACATACATGTGATTGTGTTCAATTCATGTTTTAATGTGATATGAGGTGTACAATGGTAGAAAATAAATAACTAATGTGAAAAAACAAGCATTTCCACATCGCCGGTGAAAGTGAACATGGTTCTATAAATAAAGTACATACATAATACTTATATATTACGTAATTATGTTTTAGATTTCATTAAGAAATAATAACATATTATGTGCTATATTACTGCTAGATGTAAAGCAATTTAACTAGAGGGTGAACAAACAGTGATTGTTTTAAAATTATTTGTATAGTTGGCATACGTGCAAATTTATCAGTTCAACTCATAAAACTGACATTTACAAAAGCTGAGAAACTGAAATAATTCAGTATACATTATGTAAGTGGTGGCACATTTACATACTTGTACATGTTATGTATGCAATATGTACTTTATTTTAACAAATAGTAATGAAACTGACTGTTACGAAAGGCATACAGAGACATCTATTGCATATTTATTACAAACAAGCATATTTCAGCTTGACATAAATGCATCACTAATTTATGGCCACACTTGCAAAATCAGTATGAATATGAATTTTCCAATTACAATGGTATTCGTTAAATTTGATACTAACTAGAGTTATATTTATTACAGAGATGCGAAAGTTCGACATGTTGTTAATCAGATAATTAACAACCTCTCAAATGTTAAGTAATTTCTCGTAGAACATCCCTGTGTGTAAGTAAATGTTAAAGATTATTCTGTAACCTGTGAGAATATACACATGTCGAGATATATTTGACAGTGTAAATATATCTTAAACAATGATGATGAGTTCATTTGTTATAAACCTATATGTATATGTATAAAAATTCCATCTTAACCATACGCATTTCGCTACGAATGTGTAGCGTAACAATGCTCTTCAATGCAGTGTAATGTATATATGTCAGATCAGAACTGTCGACTAAGATATATACATTAGCGTTCTTGGTTTAAATTTTCATCGGATACTGGTTCAGGCGGTTCCGGCTGGGATTGTTGAGATCGAAGAGAACTCTGTCAAAATAACAGTGTATTTTTAATTAAAATGATTGTAATAAGGCAATAAGACCATTCACACGGAAAATCAGTCGAATATTTCTCGAAAACTGCATGCCATTGTTGTTATTTATACTAAAACCCTTAATAGAAATTGTGACGTATACAAGTTAGGTTCATTATTTATACATATTAGAAATCTTTTTCAATTGAGTATTTTATTTATTTGGATGGATTTCTTTTTTTACTTATAATAAATGTTAATTGTTATGAGACTTGTTATCAGTGTTTTTAAACTAAATTTAGTACTAGTGAGAAGGTTGTTAGTACTGATGTCGGTGACAGTGCAACAAGCCGTTACCTTGTATGGTAAAATAATAATGAATCGCTGATCTCTAATAGAATGTGTAAAGATAGTCCTCTTGGTACTAAAATATGAAGCAGCGTGATTTACTACATATGAATGTGACACGAGTAACAGTATTTACATGTGAATATAAGTTGAAATCTAAATTTCATATAACTTACACAGTTGTATGTATGTCAAATGATAAAATTTCTTTTATGAAAATAATGGTAACATAAATAAATTGTATGACTAGTCTTGGATCGTAACAGTTTTATAGTGAATAATGATGTTGAAGAAAAATGAAATGTAATAAAATAGTAAGAAAATAATGTAACAAACGTATATATTTCAGTATATTATGTATACAAAGTTATTAAATCATTATGAAACAAGGAAACCGATAATATTAACTAACAAATAATTGAAATAAGTTTTTTATTATTTTCGTGTTGAATGTAGGTATATATAATGTATTACGAGAATTATCTGATTGAATCTAGCTCACCTGAGAACCAGAAAGGACACTACTATGTTCGCCGGAAGCTCGTTGCTTCAAGTAATCCTTGTCATCGAAGATTTTTATTTCGCCACCACCAGGTTTGTGCTTTACATTATCAAGTGAACCCACTTTGCTTTGCGCATTAATGTCCAATTTTCTGTTTTCAATCTATGTACAGTACAAATAAGTATCAGCAGCATAATGAATAGTTCCATGCCAAGCAAAACAGCACTACGCAAAACTAGCAGTAACACTATACTACATTACACACATACATTGGTTATCAAAAAACAAAATAATTAGTCGTTCCATTCACGTATCTGAATTGTTATATTATTTGTTTTTTTTTTAAATACTCACCTTCATTTTATATTATTGATCAGTAATAGCTTATTAGTACTAAATAATTTGCACAGAAAATTTAAATAATAATAACATGCGGACAAATAATTACCTGCTCCAATTTTTCAAAGCGAAAAGCGGGTGAATTTATTGCACATCTGCGTATTTGGCATAATTTGATCTAACTAAAAGAATTTCAATACTAAATTCAAATAAACTGTATTTATATAAAGCTGATTAAATTGTGTATTCTATGTACAAAATAAAGAATATTTTAAAGATTCGCTAAAAAAATACTTAGTGTTGGTAGTGATAAAGTGTTTAAGCGAATTATTATTTCGAAAAATACTTACGTCCTCCGGTAATTCCTCCTCTACAGACTAAAATGCATTACAGAAAGTTAATAACTAGCGACACAAAAATCATGCCATTATACTATCATACAGCATGCACTCAATCACGCATTTAGGTACATATTCTATAGTTTATATATTAGCACAATATAAATATTGTGATCAAATAGTACATGTTAATGTCTGATAGACTTTTGTAGGTTATTAACTTACCTTGACATCGCCACCTCCTGGCACATGTTTCATATTATCCTTCGAACCAATTTTCGGTTTAGCTTTATCTTTGAAGTCCAGTTTCACAGATTCAATTTTCTTGTCACCTCCTCCTGGTTTGTATGTTGCGTTCTCTAACGAACCTATTTTCGATTTTGCATTCCACTGCAACTTCTGCTGTTGAATCTGCATATTGTTAAAATAAATTGTCAAATTGTATACATTTTTAGATATTTTCTCATAATGGATATACCTACTCATGGCTTGGTAATACAAGATTAAAGTGAAATATGGGTTAAGTGTTTTGTCGTTTTTTCAAATTCGACAAATTTTTCGTAGTGACTAATTTTTGCTACAAGTGAGTGAGTGCCGTAATGTGTATGTACACATACATTTAATTATAATTTTGTGAGTTCAGTATTACTTGAACATTATTGTTTTTGGTAATGTCTACCCTTTTATTAGCTATTCGCTTGCTTGCCAATATCAGCTGGTGTAATGAAGAATAACAGACCCTGTGCAAGGACGGGGTAATTTCCTCTTAAAAAATAAATTTAGCAAAAATAAAAATGTCTACAAAACCAATTTTACCAAAAATGTTCTTGGACTAAAAATATTAGCAAAAAAAATCTAGGTATTCTCCGAAAAAAAATCTACTTGTAGTTTTAAGACCAACCTCAGGCGTTTTGGGGCTCTGAACTTCAGAACCCGAGGCCCATACAGCTGAATTCACGGTACGGCTCTAACAATGTAAAATTGGAAAACCCATATCATGTTATGATTAGTAAATACTGTTCATACCTTTTTGTCTCCTCCACTTGGCTGGTACGTATCATTTTTTGCAGCGATCTTCGGCTGAACTTTACTAAAATCTATTTTTCGATTTTCTACTTTCACTTTACCACCGCCAGGTTTGTAGCTTGTATTTTCCAAAGAACCAATTTTGGATTTGACTGTTTTGATGTTTGGTGAAGGGGCGGCTCCAACTTGTATTTTATTCATTGGAACTTCTACGCAAATAAAACGAATAAACGTATACATACAGTCCGAGAGAAACTGAATGCAAATTACTTTTCTTATCCGGGGAAGGGGAAACACATTTTGCTGAATCAGGGCTCTTCGGACTTTGTAACATTTTAACAGGAGTTTTACACTTGCTGGCTGGCAATTTGGATGCTTTGGTTGGAGTTTTTCTTGGTGACGATTGTTCACCGTTAAACGATCGATCCTAAGAATATCAAAATTAACAACATCGTTCTCGAAAAATACGAGAATAAACTTACATTGCCTTGAGTGGATTCATCAACGCCACTATCATTGTCGCCTTCTGAAATTAATAATGAAAATTGAATCCATGTTTTTATTTTAATGTACTTACATATAATACAGAATTTCAATGAGAGATATAATGCAGATTCCATGTTTAAATTATTAGTTCTATAGGGAGTACCGATACATTTACTAATTACCTAATTTCATTAATTTCTCTCAGTGAAATTATATCTTAACTCTTATTAATTACGAAATATATTACTATTATATTGAATAAATATTTATGAATATACTAAAAATTAAAAACCTGATTGACGTGATCTGCCTGATAATGTTCTCCTTCTACTAACTGCGTTTTTCGATTCTGTCCTAGGACTTTTCTTAATGTTTTTAGCATTTTTTGTCGGCTTCGGTGAAGAGCTCAATGGAGATCGATCATGTGGTTTGGGACTCTGCGCTTTCCTCCTTTTATCTTTATCATCTCCAGCCGATTCCGCCCTGAGAGATGGTGGCGGTTTACCAGTTGTAGGTGACGGTGTCGGAGTAACTTTATCCTGAATTGTAAGACTGGTTGGTTTCATCACTGTTTCAGGTGTTATTTTAGCGTCTGGAACTGGCGAAGGCGAAGATTTCTTCATCTCTGATAATTCAGGCGGTTGTGGAGACGGTGTTTTCATCTGACGCGATGTTTCTATATCGAGAGATTTCAATGAAATGTTATCTGTTGAATTTCTTGTTGACACAACTGGAGATTTTTTAATTTCCGGTGATTTTTTCAGTTCTGACGTATCAGAATGTGCCGGAGATGAAGGATTGGTGGGCTTTTGCATATCGCCAATGTCTACAGATTTCAGTGAAACGTTATCACTGGAATTAGATTTGGACGATTTTCCAGATCGTAAGTTTCCCGTACCATAAGGTATACGTGCCGGTGTGATTACTGCGTCATCATCATCTTCGTCGATTTTCTGCATGCTGGAATGAGTAGAATGGTCTCGACTAAGCAGACCACTTCTAGATTCTGGCCTCTCTGTTATTTCTTCCCGACTAGACGATTTTCCATTCAGTGCCGCTGTGTCAAAATCCTTTTCCGGATCTTGTACAAATCCTAATGAACTAGAAGAGCGTACGTCATCATACTTTTGTTTCTCACTGGCATTTCCAGAAATTAAGTCCACTGAGCTTTTAGCTTGGTAGGAATTTTGAATCTTAGCTTTGGAAATATCTGACTTTGCTTCGATAGTGGAGCCATTCTGTTCGCTGCCAGTCGAGTGGCTAGCGTTGGTATCCAGATTGTCCAGAATGTGATTTTTCTTGGAACTCGGATCTATGTTACTGCCGACGATTGGCTGTGATTGTAATATTGGTGCCGTGGACAACGGTTTCTGCGGATATATCCCTGGTGGGCGCGGGCCTGGTTGAACAGCAGGCCGTTGAGGGCGTATTTGACTTTCTGTCACTGTATTTACTGCTCGGCGGAATGGACTTTCTGGTTGAGCCTGGTTATCATACTGCGAGTAACGTATGGGTGCCTGTTGTTGTTGTTGTTGTGGTGGTGGTGGGTTAGGAAACCTTGGTCCCGGATTGGCCAAGGGTCTTTGACCAAAATAATTACTCCCCTGCAGCGGGGGTCTGGGCTGAGTGGGTGGAGGTTGCCGTATTATACCCCCCTGAACTCCTGGAATTGGAGCCTGATTTTGGTACGCAGCAGGTGCTGGTTGTCGATAGGATAATGAACTGCGACTGTCTGTTCGACGTAGAACTGGCCGAGAGCCAGTGAAGTTTGGTTGTTGCGCTTGCGGCTGATAATGTTGCGGTTGTGGATGTTGTTGGTGAGGGATCTGTTGTCCGCTAGACGGTTGATTATAGAACGATTGTTGTGACTGCGGTGACAAATTGTTTGTAGGCACAACTTTCACCTAGGAAATTTGACGTACATTGAATTATTAAAACATAAGTCGCACAAGCCAAGGTTTGTTTTTCAAACACATGGATTTATAAACACTAAAGTTTTTTCATATATAGATTACGCTCGTTGTGTGTGTGTGTATAGGTGCAATTATGATCAAAATAGAAAAATGCGCACAACGAGAGTTTGGTGCCTGGTTCCAGATTGTTCCATACAATGCGATCGACCAGACCATGTTCTCTAAATTCTTCTACATTTAAACTTACATGTGCGGTAGACTTTATGAGATCATATATTGACATGTCATATCTGGGAAAAACCCTGACATCGACGAAATACGCGAATATATATATTTTTCGTGCGATTGCTAACATCACGCACATATCGTAAAAATACAAGTAGCATTGTTCACGTAAATAAGCCTTTTCTATATATCAAATAAGAAAAATATGTAGTTATAGTAGACAGGATGTTGAGAAAGTCTTGTATATATACCCGTGTTTCTGAGTAAATAATTATTTAAATATCATTTCTACTTTATCTATCCAGTGTAGTGAATTTATTCTAGTAGGATACTAAATTATTTCTATTGCAATATCTTACCGCTTCTTGCGAACCTTGTTTCGCCCCAAGATCAGCTACGGGCCCGTTACTTTCAGAATCGTTGGGTTCAGACATATTTTGTTTTGCTGCTGACTGTATTTAGCACTTATAAAACTTTCTGTAATTGGTAGTAACATTATTTCGATATTTCAAAGTTCTACTTTGTGGTTGAGCAACAAATTACTACCGAGAATGCGTTTAATTTTCAAAATACTCTACCGTGATCGCGAAGTGCGCTGGTTTATGAATATATAACCGCAGTTCTACAGTGTTATGAAATTCAACAAAGCGTTGGTATCATACGTATGTACTCGTATGATATTTACTATGATCAACCAAATGGCCAACAACTAAATTAGTGAGTGAATTACTGTTAAGCACATGAAAGCAGGCAACCTGTATTACGCTAGTTGTTCATTTTGCAAACTATATTGATCGAATGAACTACATACGCACCCCTGGAACACCTAACAGCACACCCCTATTCCTAAACAAGAGGTGACGTAACGCAATATCCAAGTGTATTTTTAGATAAATATATGTACATATATTTGTAATACGTAGCATGATATACGTGTACCTTAAAATACATGTGTAAATGATGATTTAAACAATATTAATGATGTTTTGCATTTAATTTACGCACTACAAGAACATTTAATTTATACACAGTAGTTGACAGTAAGGTGTATTGAAACTTTTTTGAAAATAATATTTTTCAGTAATATATTCCAAATAAAACTATAGATAATAGTTACTATAATAACAAACAAATTTGTGAACGTTATTTTAAAAGTTTGTAAACATTGTGAAACACTAATTTAGTGTCGTGAGTATTGTAAAAGTTTGTACTGAACACGAAAACTTTACAAAAGTCATGATATTAATTTTACAAATTGCGTGTTGTATAAAACTGCGACAGAAACCGCATTAGCATCAGTTCTAATTATATATATGGCTTTTATGATTTAATATAGTTTTACAAAATGAAGTATTTTGCACCTACTATAATTAGGAAAATATTAAATTTTCAGTAAAGCTTCTGTACGTATTGAGTTGATTTATTGCGCAGTAAGTACAGCAAATTACTCATAGGCACAAGTTAATTTCTTATATAGAATATATTCGATCGAAGTAAACAGTCCTACAAGAAAAGAATAATTGCAAATCATTTTTACATATTGTCAAACGTGTAAATTTTATCACCACATAATTTTCCTCCACAAAGAAGAAAAAATATTAAATAAGTGAAATAAGATGAAGTACAAAAATTTCAGATTACATTTAAAGAAGATTTGTATTGATTTGATTTTGTTTGAAACTAGCTACGATCAAATATCTTTTACATGTGAAATTTTAACTTTGTAACACCTGTAAGTACATTTAAATGAACACGCATATGCACGTATGTACTTTGATAAACTTGTATGATGCTTTATATGTAGAACGAATTATCGGTTAGTTTGTCCGTCTTACGGCGTAATTAACAATTAACGATGTGAAATGTTAAAATTATCGTGTTTGAACCAATGATCCAATTGAAGCTGGCACGAACAGTGGTTTTACGTCGATATGAATTATGTTAACGGTGTCAGTGTACTATAAACACGAATTTCACATGACACGCGCGTGATTTCTTCTTTGTATACAACTACAAACATACTTGATACAGCGTAATACAATGTGCTACTTTTGCTGCTGATAAACTACATTAAAATCAATGGTAATTATAATAATCTCTTGCATGTTAAAAACCTTCTATGCTTTACTATTATGCATTATAACAGTTAGAAATCAATTTTCGATTAATATTTAAAAGACTACGACGATTTTTGAAATTCATGTTATTGCCGCGATGACACACATTTGTAAGGATGTCAGTCTACATGATGCATTATGTTTACAGCAATCGATAACAGAGATACCACGTTTCTTATACCAAACATGGTTTTATATCTTTCTGCACTAAATTTACAACGAAATAGTGTGCAACACGAAACCAATGAAAAATTATTGATTATATCCTGCGTTTCCTTTTATCATGTCATCATCGTGCGTTTTCGTCCTTTTCCCATTCTCCATTTTTTGGTTATGTATATTTTACTACCTACCGATTGTTATTTTATTATCAGATATCTAAATCAAATTGTGCAGAATATTAAAATGTAAAATACATATATACAGGTGAGTAGTTTTTGTGTACTATTTTATAGTAGTTTTGTAATGTGTTTGTATTCATTTACCGTTAACGGTGATACATTACTTTAGTTTTATAAAGTTTAATTACCTCCGAGAAGTTTAAATGAAATCACAACAATTTCCTGCATACTACGAAATCGATTTTATACTTCAATTTGACATCTGAAGCGCAAAAACTCTTGTAATTAATTTGCTATGTAACATAAAAGTGTTAATTAAGTTAAAGTAACATGGATTAATAGTTTAAGGTTTTAGTGTTACATTAAAGTACAATTTTCTCAACACTCTACTGTATTGTATTAAACAAAGATACGTTATTTTTGCGAAATAAAACGATAGCGTAGATATATGCGTATCACAGTTTACAGATATTTTGTTTAAACTTCGATCACAACTCAATCAGTTTTCATTGATTGCATGACTGAAAATTCTAGTCAAGTGATAGAGTTTGTAAATATAGACATTGTTATATGTTTCTTTTCTTCATTTTTATATACTTCACCTGTATGGTAACATGTGATGCCGTGACTTTTGTAATAAAATCCAAATATTTATTGCCGCCTTGAAGTAGAACAAGTGGAAATAAGCTAACAATACAATGTACGTACATTCATTTGTAACGTAAATACATATTTACAAATCTATTACATTACTATACAGAATATTGGAATTTTCTAATTTTCAGTAATGTTTCAGTCAAATAAGGACCCTACCTAGAAGTACTTTAATGTATCACGTGTAATTATATATAGAGATTAATGTATGCATGTGGTGATGTGCTTGTCCGGTATTTGACAAAAGCTTTGCATTTTCATGACGCTTGCGTGTTTAAATAGGGCGCCGTATCCAGGCAACCAGCACGTCAGATATGTAAGGTTGGTCATAGAACGACAGAAATGTCCCACTTTTGGAATTTTCCGTGTAAATACAAATATGTACATATTTCGTATCGTTTATCATTCCACAGCTTTCAATAAAATCTAAATATTGTAAACGCTTACGTAGATACATATATAAACGTTGAATTTCGTACAAGTAAATTCAATGTTATATCATTGTGCTGTCATGTAAACAACTACACAATTACCGCATTACGACAAACGTCAAAATATTTTGTCTGAGTGCATTGCATGCAAATACAGGAATGACAACTATGTACCTTGTACAAGTTGCGCTTAGAGTCGGTACATATCACAAACTGGGCCACCTATTTTGTTTTGATTTTTATTGTTTATTGTCAGTAACAAAACCCAATTGTTATACTTTACTTACGTACAAAGTGATAGTCGAATAAACTTTTTAATGTGTATTTATTGAAAGTATTTTGGTGAACTAGTCTATATGATATTATTTGACATATCACGCTAGTTGTC
Organism: Calosoma granatense; assembly: GCA_022063505.1. NCBI lineage: Eukaryota > Metazoa > Arthropoda > Insecta > Coleoptera > Carabidae > Calosoma > Calosoma granatense. Next base: position 3,281,493 of record JAGJTL010000111.1, on the reverse strand, counting down.
TATCAACGTTAAATAATTAACATTATATTTTTAAGGAATATCAATACAAATTTGGTAAATATTAAATAAGAGAATATTAAGATATAGTGACTACTGCGATACATGTTAACGTGGCGTAGTAATAAACATATACGTTATATATACTTAATTTTGTAAAAATAATTTGAGAATAGTCCAAGTTGGTAACTGAAACAGTTAATACGGGCATGAATTATCCGCAAATATAGGGTTAAATTGTTAACCCTGCATTAACAAGGGTACCCGCAGGAGATAAAGCAACTAACTACAATTTGTACGTGCAAATTATAGATACTATATTATAGCATACATACAAACAACGCCTTGTCAATAATGGATAGCATTTGCTAATTGATAACTAACAAATATCTACTTATAATTATATGACGTTTTGCTATACAATAAATGCGTGGTTTTTAAATAAACAGTTTGGAAAATAATTTATTATTAAACTAGAATTTAGATTTTCCAGTACAGTCAACACAATGTTAACAATTTAATCTTGAACAATCGATTGACGAACAAGAAGCAACACGTTACATTATGCTTCCGTTGAATAAAACAAAGAATTTCTATGATCTATATGAATATTAGCATTTATCTAAAATTGTATTGACAGCACTCAATAGAAATATTATTGTTGTATTGATTTAGTAATTTCTAAATAAATAATTTTACATTAGATCACAGTACTAATTGATTCATGAATAAAATTTTTATTCACTTTAGAATTTAATCTGTATATTATTATGGAAAGATTTTGATTTAGACAGCTATTCGTATAAGTGATGTGTAGGTACAGGTACAGGTGAGCTTACCTCGTGCGTGTGTATGTCGTGTGGATGAACACGGGTCGAAGCACTGTACGTCAAAACAACTTAGTCAGTAATGCGAAGCGTGTATGGCGGCGGTAGATCTGGCGGTGTCTGGAGCTTTATCGTTCCGATTCTGCGCCCGGAGAACTAGGTTTGATCGACCGGAGCCAAACATACTATATTGTATTATGTAAAAACTCTCAGCCTGTCTTACCGGCCCTTCAATGTTATTTAATTTATTGCAGCAAATCTCAATATAAAATATGAATTCAAATATTTTATTCTGCGTATGACAATACGAATGACAGTTGAGATTCAATAAATTAGTTGAGTTTATATAGGCGAGTTCATTCCTCAAACATGACTAGACAAATTGTTTTTTTATTCGCATTGAACAATAGATGTTTGGTAAAGTAAAATTATACATACATGTACATATATGTAAAGTTGATAATGTTCTTCACTGGCACGAGAAACATCATCTTCTAGAGATCAATATAATGTGATAGCAAAACAGATAATTAATTTCAAATATTACTACCTTCATTGAATTACAGCCAGTAACTATTTTTTCTTCCTAATATCTAGTTTCCATCATAATTATTGGTTTTTCATTATTCATCCATCCATCGATATGGTTTATCAGTTTGACATAAATCATCGCAGTTGTGGTTGCGACTCTATGCAAGTCACGCACGATTCTACAACTATTTTTGGCAAACAGTTCTAAATAACTTTATTACCTATTTCAAATAACATAAAATATAAGCTATTGAAACGACATGATTTATCACGTAAAAACTAATAACAAATAATGTTTACTAATAAATTATTATAATACTTAATACATACAGTTCATTACACATTTTACATTAATTTGTTTTTCTTAAGCTAGGATAATTTGTTATAAATAACAAGGATATACATATAATTAAAACATTGGTCAAGTACTTAGAAATACCAGAAAGTATACAATAAAAACAAAAGTTAATATGAATTAATATTATAATTACTTACAAATTCGATACCTATTATTTGGTCAGCTAATTTTCTTACCTGTAACAAAAAGAAATACATATTATTACAAATTATAATGATACATAGAAAAACAATGAGCAAGTATCATTTGCAGAAAACATGTACCTTACGCTCAGAGACACCTGTTGGCGGTTCTGCGAATTAGCATTACAGTTCAGGCACAAACCGCTTGTTATAAAACTTCAAACTATATATGGTAGATATCGCTAATAGTTTAAATGGCATAGTTGTTTATAATAATCATTATTAAATTCAGTTTTTTTTCATGTTTTAATATCATGGCCTAGCTATTATTTTAATAACGCAGAAATTAACAGATCGAAATTTTTCATGATTAATGTGTTGTAAAAATATTAATACTTGACATTATAAACATTTATTAATATGTACTGCATACAAACGTATATGTATTGAGTTAGTCTGTGCATTGAACTTGTTATTTTCAACTGTCATATGTAATTTGTCACTGAATCTTCGTGCGATACTCGTTAAATGTGGTGTCGGACTTAAGTCAGATAAATATTGTTAGTCACCGGCTGTATGTTCTAATTGTGGATCCCAGTCCTGGCACGACACAGTATGTGAATTGGGCATTAGGTAACTCTGACTTGTCCGCTATGATATTTTTATACAAGTCACCTACTTAAAATCGCAAGTAAATTAATCTATTCCGCATTGTACACAAAGCGTGTCAAATGGAACACCCATTTATAAAAATGGTTCATGCGAAATTATGAACTACGAGTACATGAAGCTTACGAAGTTACTTGAAAACATTCAAGCCATATTCTCAAATCAGAACAGATATCGCAATAGATAACGATAATAAAAAAAACTGATAAAAATGCTAATAATCTTTAACATATAAAAAACTAAGCGATTTATTTAAAGACTGACAATTTGAATTTAATAATATTGATTACATGTAATAAATCAGTTTAACTAAAGTATAATTATTAAAAAAAAAATAATTAAGGAACAAGATTATTAATCGCAAGATATAAATATGTAGGTTAACGTGCTCGTTTATGTGAATTCGTTTCAATTTAAGTTAATATTCATTCATGACGAGGGGACATTTGCCTGTCATAGCCAGTCTGTATCAAACTGACAAAAAACATTCAACAGCTGTTCACGAATGTTTCTATAGTTCTGTACATGTTAGTGATATCATATCACATGTGCAGAAACACTACCTGCATTTTAACCAGTGACCGGAAGTCACTTATAAAGGGTGTAACACAAAATCAAAAACAGTCCCCCGTTACATGCAATAGCGTTTTGCCTATCAAACGTATGATGGCTTTTACCGTATTGGAGTACGTTTAAGTGAATAAATGCTAATTATGATATATGAACTAATTTAACAACTATGTATCGTTACAATACTGTATTATATAACAAGAAAGCAACTTCGTCATTATAAAATGTGAACCAACAATTATTATGATGTAGTATTTGTATATACAGTTTATTCGCTAAGTTGTTATAACACATATATAAAATATGCATCGATGTAGCAAAAAGTTTGAATAAAATTGTCTATACTCGTTCATTATATGTATATGTTTCAAAATGCGTAGTTAATAATGTTTTAACACGGAATTTGTTTGTGATAAATGTCTATTTACGCGGTAACAATTACTGTGTGTGGTCCGGATAATAAGTAGCAATGAAGATGATTGTTCGGTGACACTCCTTACATGTAGGTACAATCAGGGTTCAAGTCCCAGTGACTTCATAAATTGCGACCGTTTATATCATCCCACCTACCAATTATTTTAAGACAATCTTCTTAAGTGTTCTATTGAAATCGTTGTCTGCAATATTAGACAATATCGCTCTCCGCTTATTTTTTTCATATCCATTATACATTAAAATTCCGTAAAAAGTGTCGAGGCCAAGCCTACAGATCAAATTAAAACCTTTTTATGTACTAATTGGTAACCATTAATTTTAAGGCCATATCCTTAATCATATATATTAATTTTAAAACTCTGAGACATTCTTAATTGAGGAGTAATTTTTAGATAAATTGATTATATAAGACATAAATTAAAGTGTTATTTGTCAAAATAATATATTTTAAATTTAAATTTGGGCCATATTACTTTATGAATTACGAAAAGTAGAAAGCACGTAGGAATAAAAAAAATTATTTGTCAGAAGTCTGTCTTTATTCCGTATTTTATATTTGAAATGTTTTTTGTTTGTTATTTGGAATAAAGGGTTTTATAGTTATTGCGTATAAATTTAATTGTGTAATATTATAGAAACATTTTCATCGTTTAATAAGGTATCTATAATCCGAACACCTTGCCGAGCACGTTCGAATTATGGATACCGTACACTATGATTCTATAATCCGAAAGTTTTGTTAATCCGAATGGGTTCTGGCAACTTTCTGTCCGGATTATTCATACATTACTGTATTTGTTACCAATACGGAATTGGATCAATCTGTTTAACACTTAATACATGCATAGATTCATTCTAACAAATCACAATTTTAGCTGTATACATAAATGTGCTAATCAATGTTGCTAGTTGATGCAACGAAGACATTTGTCACAGTGACTACCTATCATGCTGTTTTGTTTGTTTATTGATACGCGCTTCATTTAAGTAATCGTATTCTTTGAACAAGCAAATAGTGTTGGCCTTGCACACTACGACACAACAGACGTAAGCAAATATAAAGGTAAAATTATTGTCTATGATGTAATATCTATATATAGGCGTTACTTTTGCATGAAAATATCAAATGCACTCTGCCAAATTCGAGGTTAACATGCTTTTAATCTCTCTTAATGAATATTCGTTTTCATTTAGGAAATAAATTTTTCGAAATTAGTACAATTTACAATTTGTAGTTTTTGTAATTTGTTTTTAAAAAGCTATGGATATGGATTATACTGAAAATTTGAATATTTAGAGTGAGTTAATTTTAGAATTAAAGAAAAAAGCTGATCAATAAAAGATACTGATGACATTTTGGTACCATTCTGTGCCGTAACAAATTAAATATAGATATAAATGAAATTTATAGAATCTTTAGTTCATTCCACAGGTAACCGCGGACGGATGAATACTGCGAAATGGTATACGAATCGCTGACCTATATGACATGTATTTTTTTATAAAACAAATACGTATTGATAAAATAGTATACCATTAAAAAGGTGTAAATATGTTTATTTACTTATTTCATTATAATGTTTATGGTAAATAATGTAAATGTATTGTTGTTATTTCAGTGAATATTACCAAGAGTAAAATTTAAATAGTATTTTCAATATTATGTATTACATTATTTATAAATACATATGCTTATATAAGTAGTAAACCTATCTGATATGATATCTAATTGTACATATTTCTAATACACACTATTTAACTTCGATTCATATCGCTAAATATAGACCAATCATACTATATCAGACGTAGATACTCCAATACAAGTTAATTATTTACAAACGATCAGTAGACTAGAAAATGCGATAATTATTACATATCAAACCATTGTTGTCAGCATCCATAAATCTTCAAGGTGGGATCAACTAATCAATAGAATAAAATATATGGAGCAAGCCATTTTTATACGTATTTTTAAATTAGTAAATCATTAATCATCATCCAACAATAACGAGATATTTCTTAAATTTATCCTCTAAATGGAAAATTGATGAAATCGGTGTTTAAAAATTAAAGTCGATTATTTAATTTTAGATGAATCATGCTACCTTAATAACAGAGGATGAATCTCTTTTTTAGCTGTATGGTAAGGGCGAAAGTAATTTTGTTTTTAGCGTGAGCTTGTTTGTAAACAGTCACAGGGTAGCCAAAATTGAGGAATAGTAATGCGCATGTATGTAACATTTACGAAATAGGACATTTATTTGGACCTATTGACATCTGTATATACGTATTTCCTATTTTTACAAATGCTCTGTTAATCTCCGTACAAGACCGTCAACTGTGCAAGTAATCCAATTTAGTTGAAATTGGATTTCGATATTATTTTGCACTTTTATGTAATGGTGAAGAGATGATTAAATACTAGGGTACATTTACAAAGGGATGTTGATATTTCAGTATTCTCCTTAGTAATGAAACTTTAGTGACCTTTTCAAAGGCCAATTTTCCATATAAAGGTTAATCCAAACAAATCTAACTCTTTCGTCAAACAAAAGGTTTAAATGCCATATACATATAAGATTTCTATGCGTATGTGGTTGTTAATGTATTAGAAGAATGTCTATAATACCTGTATTATGGTTAGCTGTGGACGCTGGTGCAATATTCTCTGTCAGTTTTTCTTGTTCCGGTTGTTCGTCGGTCTTTTGTACGTCCGTCATGATTACAAACACAAGAATGTATTGGCGTTCGCGAAATGGACAATCCTTTTGGCCAGTTCCACTAGAAACGGCACTGTATTTAAACTAAACTGCGCTGTTGGATTACGGAACTATTCGCGCTACGAATTGTTTCTATAAAACAACCGACACTATCCTGCGACGTTTAGTTCCAGCGATGTTTTGCACACCACGGAAATAAGCAGAATCTGTCTGTGCCTGACATTTAATGCCTAATGATTCGCGCTAGTCTACACGGTGTCGGTTATGAGCGAACAAGTACGGAAATGCACGACGCAAGCAATACTGTTACGTGTCAAACAAAGAGGCAATGTGGGATGCCTGCGATCAGGGAGTTCGATCGTTCTCAGCATCCGAACGGAGCGGCCAAGGCGCGCAAGCGCCCCATTACTATGGTCCACCCGAAAATCACACACAATTGATTTTAAGACGAAACTTGAACCCATAATATATGAACGATCACCAAAAGTTTTCTACAAGATTCACATGTACATCCATGATAAAATTAGTACAATTTTACAGAATTTCAGAACAAGTTTAATATGAAAATTAGAAGGCGATATTATATTGTACATGTAGTTAATATGCATAATGTTCATTTTAAAGCGACTACAATTGGTAACTATAGGAAACTTTTGAAATTATAAGAGATACAGACAAAAATTACGCATTAATATGTCAAATAACCTCTACAATGCATTTATAATCGGCTTTTGTTAACAACAGAAAATAGATGTTTAGACTGTGAATTGCATATTTTATCTTTATTATTTTATTTCAATTATTTAGGATTTTGAAAATGGAATAGTGCATTTCAGTAAATATTAATTTGTTGTAATTTATGCAGATTTGAACATACGTCGATGAGCTACAGGCATGGGTTAATTTTTCTAATATTTGATTGTGGATAACACAGTAACGTAACTGAAAAAAAATACTTACAATTCAGAGATTGTATGTAGTATTCATTAACTAATCTTTAAAGTATGAACTTCTGCTGAAATTTCGGGTGACATATTGTTTATAAGTGTAAATAACAACATATGAGTGTGGTACCAAACGATGGTATTTTTTATTTTATACATTTATATACAGAAACAAATTAATTTACATTAAACTGGATTTGAAAGATGTTCTCATATCCCTGTACATGATTCATTTATTGCAACAAAAGCTATAAGGAATAGAATAAGTAATAGCCAATAAATAAAAGTATGAATACATTTTGTTAACTGTTGACTGAACGATTAGATGGTTGGCTATAGAGAGATATACGTTGTTCTTATTGTTGTTAGATGTCATTGTGTTCGTTGATATAGTTGTAATTATTCGTTGATGTTATTTACGCCTTTGGTGGTTCAAAGGTTCCCCATCCGTCACACATTCTCTTCAGGAACGCTGCAAATCCAAGCACGAATTAGATATCATCAGACATTAGCAAATTTTCACTGAAATGCAGTGCGAAATTCTGCCATCTATGGTGTAGCAAACATTCATATTATCGTAACTCACTTGTCCCCGTATTGATTCTCATGTATAGAAATAAAGTTACATTATAGAAAATGCATATAGCACTCAGAGAAAAGTGATACGATACGATCAATATAAATATTCTGCACATAAAAAACAGTACATTCAAAAATTAATCACATAAAAGCTTATGCCAATTGTCACTTGAATTAATCTGCAACATATATAACGCTTGAAAAGTTGTCAAAACTGAATTATTACACACAAAAAGTCAAGAAAAATCAATAATATTGACAACATTTCTATTCACTAAGCCAATTATGAAAAAAACTCTTTCGACGAAAACACGGAAAGCAAGAAAAAAATTACAAATTAACATCCTTAATGCCTTCAGTGAAAGGATATCAATGACATATATAAGCTGAAAAACATAGCTAGAAAGTAAGAAACACAATGAAGAGAGAGAAAAGAAAAATGTAGAATAGCGATATAATTAGAAGAAGCCCTGAAAGATGTCGATGTCTATTTATAGACTATGGAAGCTTGGAAAATAGAACAAGCAAATATAAAACGCGCCATATATATTGTGAAGGTATGTACTTACGAATTTGTAGAAAATAGATAACACTTTACGCCATCATCTTCTTGAGGAATGCTGTAAGGGTACATAGCAAAATGTTTGTTACAGACACACAGGATTACAATAATACCAAGTCGGGGACTTTCTCAATTACTGGCTGCTCTTTGTCAGAGAATTATTAATGTATTTATAGAGAGCTGGGGTGTTAATGATGACTAGCAGGGATGTCAATAATATACTATCATTCTTGTTTGGTTGGTCTGGACTTTATACTTATACAAACAAAGACGTCAACTAAAGATGTTACATAAATGCAAAGTAGGAAATGAAGTTTTTATAATGCTGATTTCTAAATATCACTTACATTTTACTTGACGTCTTAGTTTAAACAATTATTTGTTAATTAAAAGGGGGCAAGGACAAAATGCACTAATAATTACGGGGGCATTCTCAGGTACGTATATACAATATGGCCTGTACAGGACAATTAGTTTGTCGCAGTATGGGTCGCAGCTACATACAGAAATTTAACAATTTTAAGGGTACTGAAACTGACACTACCAACATTGTAATACTGGGGTGTTTCATACAACTGGGACGAACAGATACTTACGGGCATATGGGATCTGACCATCATCATCTTCAGGGTCCATGCAGTCCTTAAGAACCTCATCGCATTCACTGTCGGTCAGGCGTTCACCCAGGGACATGATAGTGTGAGCCAATTCAGCGGAAAGCATAAGACCGTTTTCTTCCTTGTCGTACAACTTCAGACATTCCAAGAAGTCTTCGTAGCAGCCCTGTTCCTTTTCCTTCTTAACCTGGCTGAAGATTGGCAGGAATTCATCGATCTTCATCTTCTTCTCGTCTACAAAACAGTATCATTATTTCTTGTACTTATGTGTTTTTTTATTGTATATTTATTTCTAGGTGTTGTAGGATATTATTTCGTAAGAATAAAGAGACAAGATATAACTTACTCTTCTTCTTGGTTCCACCAATTTTCTCAATGGTAGCGAGGGATGGGTTGGTGTTCAGGGCGCGCAGGCAGTCACCCAGGTTCACGGCATCGATTTGGCCGTTACCCTCAAAATCGAAAATGGAGAACACGAAGTTCGCCCCTACAAATTAACGCTCATTTAATTCATATTCAACAATTATAAAAAGTTCTATTTGAATGCTTAGTTCCGTCGTTAAAAAACGACAAGTAAAGTTTTTGTAAGAAGA
>JAGJTL010000111.1:3168484-3271811 GCA_022063505.1 Calosoma granatense | reverse complement strand
TTGTAAGAAGTTAAATTTTGTCTAAAAATACCATTTTATTTAAGAATTAGTCAGATATTACATAATTTAACCGTTTAATAATCCAAAGCTATAAGGACTTAATGATTCTAATATTTGTTTTCGGATTACTATACAAAGTATTTACAACATTGTACGTTTCCTGTTTCAGAGTAACGAAATACCCAGAGGTGCGTGTATAAGAGCGATGGTTATATTTAACAGCGACGAGAGTACGACGGTGCTTGGCGCACCATATATGATCCGATGGTGCTATATTTAGACGCACATAACAAGCGGTGATTTGATACCGTCCGATGTAAAATCACTTGAGCACTTTTATTTAAACAATTCCTAATATGTATCGTGTTTCAGTGACGTTCATTTATATGGATATTATTTTTACTTACTTTCAACATCACGAGCACTGAGATCTGCCTGCAAGACAAAACAGCTGAATTAATAACTGGATCTTGATGATAATGCGGTGGTGTAACAGTATTAGGGACAAGAAGCCACGTACAACAGATTGTGGTTAAAACAAGTGTAGACATTTATGAACAATTACACGTGTCAGTATTGAGGGGGAACAGTGTTTAATGAATGGTTAATCATGGAAACAGATAGAGAGATAAATACAATTAGTGACTTTTTAATCTTGAGCTTCCAGAATTTGAAAGCCTTAGCATAGGATGGCTCGGGCAGCCTGCTGGATGGTGGCATGGCACGTCCAACAACACACGGATACACAACACAGAGAAGAATTACAACAATGTTGATTACATGGAACAACAATAGAGCAAGTCGCAGGAATCGTTAGTAGGTACCGCTGTTGAAATGGTCAACTCACCATTGTTAATACACTGCACTGACGCGCTCCTGGAGCTTCTAGTCACCTTGTAACGTGGACGAGAAGTGGGGCTCTGAGGATGATCGTAGGCTGATTTTATATCTGCAGATGGCGCTCCGATCGCTGGCCCGGCTCAGTGCTATTAGTAGTTGAGATCCGAGGTGAATATGGCATTCACTGCTGACGTCCCAAAAAGGTGTCCCAAAATACTAATCGGGTCAAGTAGTGGGGACGCAGGACCTTGGTATGTTCGTCTGTGCTTACCAGCGACCGACGAACTAATCATGCAAATATTCCACGAACAATCATTCTCAACACCCTCGCAACATGGGGTCAAGCGATTCTATAAAATCTAATTAAGTATTTCATTAGTCTGCAGTATGTGATATCTGATACTCTGGCATTGTGCAGAAATATATATATAACATCAACAACATACTGTTTAAAAAGTCTACAATACACTTTTCTCAAAACAGTTCCACAATTAAATAAAATACTTGGATTATAACAGAATCAAGGTTGAATCTGAAAAATATACACATGTTTATGCGCATTTAATATTGAATTACAGTGGCTACAACAAGATTCAACAAACCTGATTGTGGAAATAGTGATTTATATTTAGATATAGAAAGTAAACTACGAGAGTTATTTATAAATAACACTAATACAGCATTATTGTTATAGTCTAACATAAATAGAGAGCAATATCCATGTTTACAGAAGTGTAAACTGAAAAATAATGTAACAAAACAGTAGAAAAACAGCAGAGTTTAAAAATAGAGATAAACTATTTGACATTGTCCTAGATCCTAGAACATATTTTTAAATAAATATAAATGCGATCAAAGAATCATTAAGAAAAATGTAACATAAAATTCATATTATTTGTTTACATACAAATGTATCTATATGCACAAATTATAGTTTTTTTAACGAAGAATGTTGCTTTTTCGTGAAATATATCCAAAGACGAGATCCTAAGTTCTTCTTTTTCTTTCTTTCTGGCTTTTCACACGTTTTCAGATTTCCTTCTAGTTCGGAATTGATAACTGTAGATTCTATAATATTTTTCTCTAAAGTGATTGATTGTTCATTTTTGTAGTTTGATTTTTTCTCACACTGATCACCTTGTTCTAAAAATACCGACTCGGTACTTTGTTTGGTCAAATATATTTCGTCTAATTCCTGACCTGCGCCAAATGGTGCCATTTTGAACGGCTCCTTGAATCTATTACTTGCTGAATTAAGGTCTATCACTTGCAGTTCGATTTCGTCATCAGAAATTTCGTCAATAATATTTGGTTTTGGTAATCGGTGTAATTCTTCCGCATGAGTTAGATTCATTACTTCTGCTCTGGCTTCGATACCAACGTGAGTACAGTATCCGTCTAAACAAATATTATCCAGATTTTCATCATCTGCTATAGATTTTTCCATATCATTTCTTATACATGTGTCCATATCTCTGATTTCATCAATAATATCTTGAATTTGTTCTTCCAAAGAACGTATAACATCTTGTTTCGGTGATTGTATATTGGTGCATTTCAGATTTTCTAAAATTGTTTTGAATTCTGTTTTATAATCTTTTGTGGATATTTCAATATCTTCTAACATACATTGTTCTGCATCAAACATTGGACTTACTTGTTCTGTAAAAAGTTCCAAATAAAGTAAATAGATATTTATTATAACATTTCACTGATATATTACCTGAAAATCCTATAACAATATTGACAATGTCCGTTAGAATATCTTGAATAATTGTATTCATTTCATATTGGATATGTTGTTCATATTTAGTTATGTCATTTCCTGTAATATATTTTTAACAAACATTTTTTTGCATTTTCTGTCATATAAATGAATCTTACCTTTTTCACAAATAGTATTCATGACGGGTATTTTTGTAACACACAAAAAAAATTTTGTCTTGTTGATAGAAATTGTTTACAATGCTTACTATTTAAATAAATTTATAGCATAATTTTTAAATTTCTATGTTAATTTTCTAAAATCTATTGAGTCGATTAAATAATAATGAATTTTCGATTAACAAAAATATTGAAAATTCAATGCTTCAGATACGCATAATGTGCCACTTTGTCATTAATTAAAACAAATGAATACACAAATTGTAAAAATACCAAATGTCAATTCAGTTAACACAGTGCTACGTGTAATAAAATCTAGAATGTGCAAAATTATTGTAATAAATGTTATGTAATTGTATTTCGTTAAATTATCATTGTTTTAGAATAAAATATGAACAATCATGATAGTGCCTCTTTATACAACTGTTGGCAAAATTTATTCCACTTTTCAAAGAAAGCAGATCAGGAAAATGATAAAAACATGAAACAAATTGAAGAAATTTCATTGTCAAAAGGTAAATCTGTGGAAGAAAGTATTAGTACAACTACGAATGGAACAGTTTCTAAATTCACCCAAACGGGTAATATTAAAAATTACGGAATTCATTTTAATTCGGAGAAAAAAGTATCCAGCAAAAATTTGATTAACAAAGATGAAAATTTTAAAATCTTAAGACAAGATTATGCTGCTTATTCAAATAGTAATCTTCATAAAAGTGAAAAAATGAGAAGCAATAATTTAGAAAAGGGAGATTTTAGAAAACAATTCAAGTATCCAAAAGTGTATGCTTTATATAAAACTGTAAGTGGACTTAGGATTTGCTTACGAGAAAAATGTAAAAATTCTTCGAAATTTCGTAATGACAGTGACAGTAAATGTGTTTGTCCTCACTGTGGTGCTTTGGCTGTTGTCACTGAATCATTGAAACATCCAGTATCGTTTGATTACACTCTTGCTGATAATTCATCGAATAATCATCATCATCATCATAAAGAAAAAAACAAAAAACAATACGTCCAACGAATAAACAGTCTTTCAAAACATCCTTCATTTATAAATGTTGTTACAAAGCTAAAAGCAATGGAAAATAGAATTGCTCAGTTAGAATTAATAGTATCTCGAAATGGACATAATATGAAAGCAGATGAAGTAAACAGTTCAAGACAATTTGCAAAGCGATTTTCTATGCCTATTAGTGAATTACGTTCAGAAAAATATCGTCGACAGAAACAATTAGAAGCTTTAAACCTTTATTCTGAGAAAGACAAAAATACTTTGCCACAGAATAAAACATCTCAGATAACTGATAATTATATTAGAGAAACAAACAGTAACGCAACAGTAAAATCTCTTAAAACACATTCTAAAATACAGAGCGAAACGTTAAGAGAAAAACCAGTCGCAAATTTTTCTAAATGTCTAGACTCTAATACTGAGAAGAAAAATGTTACCGAAAGAAGTAAAATTGATGTTGAAAATAAATCCAAGTTTGAAACTAAAAGACAAACGTATAAACAAAATAAAACTGACCACGTGGAACGTAGTACTGCTACTGAAAGTAACAAAAAGAATACTTATAGTATAGCAAGCGATTCAAAATCTTGTTGGTCCAGTTTTAAAAGTAAGTTATTACAGAGCGATAATCCAAATGAAAAAAATAAAATAGTTCAAATCTTTAAATCAAAACGGACGGTTTCTGAAGTAAGCAGTCAAAAATCTGGGAAGAATATGACTGAAAAATTACGCAGTATGACAAATAGTGATAGATGTTCAACATATAATCCAGCGTATCAAAATATGATGTGTCAGACATACAATAAAATATGCCATGATATCAATGGAGAAAGTATTAATGGTTCCAAGTTGGAAATCACAGCCGGATTAAAATCATCAGAAATCAGTAGTTCCGTTAAAAAAGGTGAATTTAATAAATGTTTCAAATATACAATGTGCTTAATATAAACACAAATTTGCATTTTTCAGTCATACCTCATCCTCGTACCAGTATAAATTACAAAGAACTGTTAAACACAACTGCTAAAAAGCCTTTGGAACTTAACAAATTAGTGACGCTGTCACATGAAGAAAAAACACAGTTGCTTCTAGAAAAAATGCAAAACTTGGAAGATATCAGTAAAAAAATTAATATATTGCAACACCATTATGGAGAAGTGAAATAAACTTGTTTCTATTGTATATAATGTTTAATAACTTTTATTATTCCTTGTGCCTTGTATAATTCGTGTTATTAAATATTAATAGTCACATTCCAAGTAAATAAAAATGAAACATGTGATTTGGCGATGATCGTTTAATAATAATTCATTTTATACGGGAGGTAAAATTGTTTTATAGTAAGTATACAATGTAATATCACATGTTATCTCTAAAGAGCTTAACGATAAATGTAACATACTAGATATTTACATACCGGTTCGAATTCATAACTGTTGTAAGTTGAGTGTATCAGAAGTATAGGATTCGATAGTATATTATCATATTCCAGTTGAAGATATTACGTCAAAAAGGAATTTACGAGTAGTCCATACTTTTGACTAATTTTTTCATTCTCTTAGAGAAAAAAGAACAAAATGTAATTTTTACAACAGTACAAATATTTCGAACGAGCGTGTTATTTACTTCAGTTCACAAACATTTACATTACGAAAACAGATTTATGTACACGATGACGTAGCTACAAATTGTAATCCTAAGTAAGCAATTATATCGAAGGCATGATTGTATTAAGCTGATAATTGTGAAATGATCTTAATTTTAAAGTAATAATACATTATATAATAGGTATTATGAACTATTTCAACATTTCAGGAAAATCGGTAAACAGCAAACTGTTTACTTTGAAGGTACGCACGCACTCAAGCTCGAGTATAACTAACTCTCTTGTCCATCAGACACTTTGTTTCAACAGATGATTATTCTAGGCCGGAATTTGAGGTACACGGTTTGCTCGTCTCCTCTTGCTCAGTTGCTTCCAGAATCTTCTGTCCAGCTGTTTATCCTGCACACCAGAGTAAGATGTGTGTGTGTGTGTGTGTGTGTGTGTAAATCTATATGCATACGGGCATGCGGATGTAGATGACTGTACCTTGTTTAACATTGGTGATAACGGTTTCTGAGTAATTTCGTTAGGAACTGAACCAGGCACAGGACTATCTTTGCTAAAGACTTTCAGCAACTGGCGACCGGCCGGGAAAGATTCATGAACTCGCCGATCACTTCGGCGTGCACTGAAGAAATCCAGCCTGGAAACACAGGTTCGTTCACGAATGTTAGTGACGGATCGTGTGTATAAGGTATAAGAACATTGTTTTACACATCGTACAGTCGTGTTGATTTTGGCCTGGCGGGAGGTGTAGTGGGCTTAATACTTTTGTAATTGGTCACTATTGGGATATTGACTAGCTGGGGATTGCAACGACTCAGGTAGGTCTCTTCTTCCACCTCCTCTATAATGTGTCGGTAGCTTTGTGAGCGGGCCAAGATTGGACTTGTACACTTGGCAGGAGATGTACTCGGGGTGCTTTGTTCCGTGTGACTTACGGGAACCGCAGCAGACGAGCAGTCGTCAGCAACAACGCCAGTTCCGTTGCCCTGCCCACATTACAAACCGACCATGAGTAAGTGTAAGCGGAACACAACTAGCGCAGCAGTCAATCAAGCACAGTTCCTTCTGGTAGGCAAGCAATTCAGTATGTATAGCTACCAAATACAATAAACTCTTACTAAGCTACCTCTTCAGGCGACGGAGATGGCTTCTCTGAAGACGACGAGGATGTGTATGTGTCTGAATCTTCTTCTTCCATCAGTGGTTCCAATCTTCTTCTCGGCAACAAACCACGAACTGCTGA
Source organism: Calosoma granatense (assembly GCA_022063505.1). Taxonomy (NCBI): domain Eukaryota; kingdom Metazoa; phylum Arthropoda; class Insecta; order Coleoptera; family Carabidae; genus Calosoma; species Calosoma granatense. The sequence goes on along the minus strand of JAGJTL010000111.1, from coordinate 3,265,217 downwards.
TGCAGTCATTGGTGGTGCCATCAACAGTTCATCCATCATTAATTCTGTATCATCTTCACCATTTGTAGAATTTACAGACTGGGGCTACATACGCATATATACATACATAATTAATATAAGTACATATATCGAATATTGTGTATATTTAGTTTCATTGTTTACCGATAGATTACCGCCATCTGAATTAGGAAATGTGAGAGGATCCTCCATCTCTCCTCCACTTGTAGGTGTACCCCATATTTCTTCCCCAGATGTAGCTGCTGAAGTCTCGCACTCTTCTTCGTGTCCAGTATTACTATCTCCTTCACAATTCTTCAATGTTTCACTTTGCTGCAAATACCTAAAACATTCTTCTAAGTACCACCACACATCTATAATCATATTTAACATTTTACCTCTCAAAGAAACCTTCTCTTGAATTATCAGTAAATCTTTCAAAGAATGCCATTTTTTCTGAAACATAAGAACCAGCTTTGGCTGTCCAACTTTTTAAGGAAGTAAATGCCGTTTGTCCTGGATCTGTTTTTGTAGAACAATCCTCATCTTCTTCACTTTCAGAAGAGGAACTTTTTAGTGTTTCTGACATTTCATCAGAAGTGAATTTTTCCAAACTAGACAGAGTGCCAAAACGTCTTAAAGCTTGATTGCAATTTTCTAAAGCAATATACGGATGTTCATTCTGTGGAGAATCGTCGGGTGAATCCTCGTAATCTTTTATAAGATCCAAGTTCGTAATCTGTAATTATTGAGAATGTACATTAATTATTATCAACGGATTTTTATTGAATACTAATACTTACAAGATTCCTTTTCAAAGGACTGTTTGATATATCGTTACAATTAAGTTTTCCTACAAAGGAATTTGTAACAGATGTTTGGTCCGGTGTTGGTGGTACTACTGCTATTTTAGGAACAATTTTCGGTGCAAAAGGATCTAATTTAACAAATGTAGCTGTTGGATTAATTGCAGCTAATCCCATTAACATCAAAGATCCCCATTCGTTATCGTCATCATCGGATAAGCCTGTGTAAACAATGTTAATGAAAATAAAACTCGTATCACCTGGAATTAGATGTGCATACCAGAATGTTTGTTCAACCGACTGTTGATGTTGGTATTAATCTGGCACTTGTTGTGGATCACATTGTTATTTGTGTGATGTATATTCAGATTCGGACTATTCGTATTGGACAAACAAGTTTCATGGCACTGTTTGCACACTGCCACTTGTTCCGGCACTACAGGACTGGATCGAACGGTTACCTATTATTATAATTTTTTGTACTTGGTACTTGCACATTTACTGGTCATGTATACAAGTTACCATGACATTATGTATAGTTCATTATACAATGTGATGGTAACTGAATGTTTAATAATAATAATATTTGTATATTATACCTGGCTCTCTGTCGTAGTGCTCCTAGATGGACTATGTTCGTGGTCAGACAGAACAAGTTCCTCACACCGATTATTCTCGTCCTTGTTGAACTCATCTGGTTGTGTAAGCACAGGCCGTGTATTCACAAGTTGCAGTTCTTCAGATCTCTTTCGTAATTCCTCCTCAGTCCAGAGCTCCGGTTCCGGTTCCGTTTCCGGTGTATCTGATCGTCCATGACCGAGTTGACCCTTCATCCATTGTTCGAGGTGTATGGCTCCGCCCTTATTGCTGCTAGTCTTGCTAAGTTGTTTACACTTATGTTCAATTAGTTCATCGATTTGTTTTTGCATTTCCAACGACAGAGAACTGTTTACACGTCGCTGTGCCTGAAAAACCACCGCGGAATTAAACCCCACACACAGCGAGAGAGAGAGAGAAATCACGAAGGGTCAAACGTTCGAAATAAAAACCCATTATTGTAACTAATAGGTTTATTTGTAAATATATTTGTATAAATTATACAACAATATAAATTACGTTTACTATATAAATGTGTAACCATATTGTTACTGTTTACAAGGTACCAACGTAGTATAAAAATTAATGTAATTTATGTCTCTCATATTTCAAAAGGTACTTGATATAGGCAGTCGTTTTAGAAAATCATGTTGATATTATGTGAATGGGTATAATATAGTCGGCACAGGAAAGAATTCATCCGAAAATAATAATGAGTACATCGTGACAAGAACAGAACGTGTGTGTTGTGTAGCATGAGTGAGCGGTTCAAGTCAGTTCCCTAATGAGGAATCGTCCAAGTCAGCATCGTTATTGAAATCGTGAATACTGATACAGCGCAGGTCGTGTTCAAAGTACGTCATTTCCCAGAACTCGTCATAGAAACTGATCAAGTCTAAGTCTTCGGGGTTCGACAGTACTGCTTCCGGGGACTCAGAGGACGGGGTGAGGATGGCTGACGGAGACGGGGGTTCCTCTAGGTAGGTGGTTTTGGGCAAGTCCATGTCGGATGTGGTAAAGCGCACACCATCTGTTGTGTCAGCGGAGTGAAGCGAAGGTGTGACCTTGGCCGAGGGAGTGTCGGGTGTGTTGAGCAATGGGGAAGGCATGGCGGGTACTGTGAGCGTTGCCGGCCGTTTAATAGCGTGCGTGTGTGGGACGGGATCTAATAGGTCGCCGTAGTGACCGCTACTCAACTCAGCGAGACGCACCTGCCGTCGGATGGACAGAGATTCGGCCGACTGTAGCGTGGCTACGGAGGAGGTGATAGGAACATCAGGGGAGTCCAGAGGACTGCTCAGCGAGCTACCATCCACGCCCGAATTCACGTGGAATCTGTGCACACAACAAAGCAACAGTTCTCTCAACACCGCAATAAGCATGTTACGTTACCGACAGTCCGCATAATAATAATCATCACAAATAACTTACAGTTGCCGCTGTAAAAGGTTTTGCCAAACAGCCTTCAGCTCGAGGGTGGGTGCACGAAGAACTACACATCTTTTATTCGCATGTTTCCGAGGTGTTCGAGTCAAATCTGGCCCACAATGCGCCGTTGGACTCTGAGCATTCCGTCCACCAGGTTCAACAGTTATTCGAAATTCAGTAGCTGTTGGAACAAATAATTCTTTTAGAAATGACATTAGTTTGTGTTTTGTTCAATTACCTTTTTTACGAACATTAAAATAAATTTCCGTAATGTGTGACAGAGGAAGTGGTTCTTCTGTAATAAATAACACTCTATCTCTCGACACTTTGGCAAATAGTATCATGTCACTGAACAATAATGCCCAGTAAGTCCGTATCGTTCTTCCTTCTACTCTGCTCAAGTCACCGCCAAATATCCACTGTCTGCCAGGTTTACTCAACACAAAGGGCTACAGGAATTCAATATCAGTGACTAGTGACAGACCATCCATTACACGGATTCGCCATAATCTTACCTTGCATTTGGTAAAAACTAATCTGTTTTCTAAATCCTGTACTGAAAGTAATGGTCGTCCTTCGCCAAGAGGTTCCATGAGTCCAGCTTCGGCAGTTATTTCACGATATGTCAGCTAGTACATAACAACCAAATGAATTCATTTCTAATCACAAATGTCCATTCAGTTTTTACCTGCATCTCGTGTACTACTCTGTTAATTGTCCCGTAATCCTCTTGATGCGGTTTCGTGTGACTTAATATAGTACTTAATAACTTTAAAATATCTCTATAGTGTTCTAAAGGTTTGTGAATAAAGCCAGTTATATCTGGTCGTCTTCTAGGAATGGCTGGGGTTTGTAGGAATCTTACGAATTCACAATTGGAGTTTTTGGTTTTAGTAGCTAGTACGTAATCGGCTCTTTTCAAGCCGGAGCAATATCTTTTGTAAGCAGAGCTAATCTCGCCCAGTTTCATTTCATACGTTCTTGGTAAGAGTTGGACTTGTGGTTCGCCATCATCAGTAACTAAAGCTTCGACAATATCTTCCGTTATACGAAGAATCTATAAACATTCATGATTAATTTCTTCATAAACCAATATACAGCCAGCTGATGAATAACTAACTGACCTCTTCTGAATTTTGGAACAAGGCATGATGTTCATGTGGAGTGATAAGATCCCTCCGTTCCGACAAGGCGGACACAAATCTTGTTACTGCGAACTGAAGGGCTGTAGCATACTGTTGCTCTTTGTTTATTAATTGATACATGGCTCGTTTTTTTGCCTCGTCAGGTGTTGAAATTTGTTTCTATCAATGTAATTAAACACAACGTTCAAATTATTTACAACTAACGAACGAATGAGATGTATGGTGAATAAATAATAACAAATAAATAAAAATAACATATATTTTTCAAACAATATGCATATTTATTTTACTACAAAAAAAATGATTGGTGATAACAGATAACAAATGAGTAAAACGTAACACATAGATAAAAACTAAAAATTATAAATAATCATAAATTAAGAGTAAATGAAACATTTCTGTACAATAATTTACATAATAGTAATTAAATGTTAAATATAATGATATACTGGAATAAATTGTAAATAAGAAAACAAACATAATATTTAATAATGAAAATAAACGAAACATGAAACAAGGAATAAAAACATGGTGAAAAAAACGGCGAGTATGCCTAAGTAATATAAAAAAAGCAACGTGAATTCATCACATATTCGTCACTTAGGGTTATTCAACCAGCAATGCAGTAGTGTAAGTATGTGTCGCTTCTGTACATATTTTGTATTCGTGCGAAACAAATAACATCCAATGTATTTCATTTGTTTCCCTAAGGTATACGTAAACATCTTCAAATAACTTGGTCTAACCAATCAATGTACTTGATAATTTAAACAAATGTCAATCAATGAATAAAGTGTACTGACCGCTATATTATACAATGACACCGTTACCAACCTCTGAAGTGAATGTAACTTGAGGTAAATGCAAACGCCTTCGGTTGAAGTCAACAGACGCGGTGTTTGTAGAACAACCGGTGGAAGGCCGGTGTTGAGTTTGAAACGTCACTGAGGGCAATGTCATGTCAGATCCATTTATCACTGCTGTTGCTGGCTTCGTTATCGCTCCATTTTTCGATGTGTTTCTTCTGAATATCTCCAGAGTCAAGTGACTACCATACGACCTGAGTATATAACAAGTATTATTAGTTCAGTAAATGTAGAATTCTGTACTGTAAGGTAGGAGGAGTATATTACCTTATTAGATTGAGTATATCAATCTCTGGCATCATGACGACGTTGTGTTTATCAACAAAGATAATATAGTCACCGGGTAGGATGCCTGCCTTGTCAGCAGGCAGGCCCTTCTCAACACGTTCTATACGTGGAGGATGTGTCCATACCACCGAAAATCCGAAGCTACACCTTACTGTTCTAAACAGTTTCTTAGTAGTTGTGAAAGGCGTGCGACCACCTTTGTTCCCAATAGCCTTCCTCTGCAGTGCAGCAGGTATAGCTTCTGGACCTTCCATGGGGTCGAGCTCCAGGTACCGGAGGAACAGGTTCTCGTCTGCGTCTTTCTGCTGCTGGTTCAAACTTGTCTTGCTGCTTGCCTTCTTCACTATTTCCGTGTCGTAATCGTCTAGGCTGAGGACTTCCTCCGCACTGGATTGGCTACTCTCGCCCATGACTGTGGTTGAGTTATCGTTAACGGAGTTTCCAGACGCCGATAGCTCGTAGTTTGACGAGCCCAGTTGTGTTTGTGTCTGTTGTTGATTGGTCAATACTTGATTTTGTGTACGATTAGATATTTGAGACTGTAATTTGTATGTTCCATTTAGATCCTGCAAGACAAATATTCAGGTTTATATATTTGTGTTTCTAAGAACAACTGTACCTACATACGGTGTGTACATTATATGATTTTAGAAGTGGATGTGCTCTATTAGGTAGAACGTTGATGTTCTGTGAAATAAGTTTATTTTCAATTTATCAGAGTAAAAAAATGAAATGTCATGTAAGTGTAAGTAGATCTATAGCATTGCAGAAAATATTTCAAGGAGCCTACGTTATAAGTTGACGAATGAAATGAGAATCATGTGGGTGCGGTATTCAACTGCATTTCCGATATAAGATGCAGAATGTACAGTGTATTACAGAAATATGTCGGTAATGGTGAGGTTTGTAAATAATAAAGATATCTAATATAAGTTTCTGCACATTCCCAGAAAATTACAAAACCTTAAATATAACAGATAATATTATCAAACATGTAATGCATAATAAATCAAATATATTTTACAAAGGGTTGCAATACATATAATATCATATTTAAATTGCTCTTAAAATCATTTCTAAGAATGTACAATTATTTAAAATAATTTTATTTTCGATTATATTAAAATCATGATTTAATACAAACATGTATGCAAAAAGAATAGAAGTTGCAGTTTATGTTGTTGTATTAAAACGTGTTTTGTTTTTCGTGTTAATTTTGTTTTGTTACCAACCTTTTTAACAGCATGTTTAACAGGAAGCGACATACATCCTAGGAATTCACTACGCCTGAAAGTAAAAATGAAATAGCGTTAGCAAATGAAAAGTAAAAAAGCCAACTCATCAATACTCGTATTTCAAAATCAGTCTAGCAAAATTAACTTTGGAATTAACTCATAAATTCGCTGTGTATATACGGCATTCATGTCAACTGAAATAATTTATGTGTGAACAGATGAGATGAACCTGGATGTTGCAAACAATTTTCCTTCATTTTACATGACAATGGCCAGGTAGAACTTCTACCCAGTTCTCAGGTAGATATACACTCATTTCACACAATATTACTTAAACATATTCTTCTTGTCCTTTTGTAAGGAACAATATGTGTATCCTTGTTAGATCTTACATTCGGCCATTGAAATATTCATGCATGAATAGCGATTAATTTAAAATTATATTATTTATATACCACCCCTATAAATATAAAATATATTTACCAAAATAAATCTCTGTATGCATACTGGCAGTATGATATTTTTGGATGCGTTATAAGAAATTATTTCAGGTTTAATTATTTGTATTATCTCGTGTTATCGTAACCTGAATCCCGTGTTCATTGTGATTATTTCCGAAAATAACACTAATTTCGTTAGTTAGTACCTGATAGGTATAAGTATGTGCGCATGTGTCTGTATAATCACATGTAAATAATGTATGTATTATAGGCTTCTATATGACCTAGTACTTAATACCTACATATGTAGCGTATACAGAGTGTTTGATAGAAATGGTAGTTCTGTCAGTATTTGTGGTCCTGTTCACTGACTGCCTGTATCAGTTTCTATGTTTCTGGGCTCTCTCTGTATGTATGGTGTGTTATTGTTGTTGCTGTTGGATTACTCACTGTTGGGCCTGGGCTATGGGTCAGGCGTCGTGACTTGGTGAATCAGCAACACTGCTAGTTCCCACAGAGGACGACCGTCCTACACTGCCTCTGCGTTGATAATACTGGTTGTCCTGGTGATCTCTGCAACAGCAGCTCTTGTGGTGGGTGTACTCAGCGCTGCCGCGTCTCTCCCCACACGCCGGCCCCGACGACACGAAGGACATCATCCCCGAGACTCGCTGTTTACGTGAAACTTCGCATACACACACACTTCTCCAACTGTCTGTCCCTCTCTGTCTCTCTCACTCCACTCACTACCTGTACTTTTTCTGTATTCTCTCTCCGTCTCTCTCTGTCCAGTTATTCTGACGCACTGATCACTTATTTATACCGGTCCGACACTGCGTTTAACTCTACTTACACGTAGACAGGTGGTGTTCTCGATAGAATTACTACATGTAACATTGGTCCCTTTTTCGAAATCGACTTGATTTCAAACTGTCATGTTATCCAGCCCATTTTCAAATAATCATTCACAATAATTGTTGAATTTAAATCCGATTACACATGACAAATCAATCGGTATGTTACATTATTCTATATAACGTTGTTTATTTTAAAAACTACACGTCACAATAAACACTGGATTCAAGTAATTACTTGACAGTATCCGGTTGTTAGTTCAACAGCAATTTATCTGCGTGTGCACTTCAACACGATTTGGCAAGGTCTCTGAAGATGTTGGAGAACGTTGCGTGAATTTGTAGACCCCATCGATCCGAGAGCGTTAGGGTGTCCGCGGACCTGCGCCTTAATGCGCAGCCAGTGCGGCTTCGACATTCACGCTTCGTGTTTCGGCGTACAGAATTCAGGTTACGGCCGTCGAACCGTACTAGTTTCTATGCATGTTGAAATTGTTTATCACAATAACCAACCTGACCGCGAATATTTACAACGGAACATTGTATAACTATAACTTTATGTCCTATTTACTTTTGGCAGTAATTACAGATCGGTTGTTACCGATAAATGCATAATTAATCTCAATTATTCTTTTCACTAGTATACATACATTTCAAGATTGCAGTACTGTTTCTCGTATTATTATGTTCACGATGTCAACTCATTATTTATCCATGAAATTTAATCGATAATATGTGTTTGAAGTGGAAAATAAAAGTATTGACCTAGTTTTTACATCCTGACACATATGCAACACGCCGAGTATTTGTGTTAGTTTGGTCATTATTTATTCTTAAAACAGAAATAATTATATATGAATATAATTATTTCATTGTTAAGTATTTAACAATTGATACAATATTGATCAACGATTTTGCTGTACGACTTAATACAATATTAATAATTGGAATTTGAAATGAACCTGAACAACATTGTATGATGCAGGCAGTTCACAAGTTCACACGCACATATGTCGCGGTGACCTCAGGTCACTAGTCAGTCTGTCCCAAAGCAACACGAAAAGTGTCATCTTAGAAAAACTGAACCGTTAAAGTGTTTGTACTATTATATCGAAACTGTAATTTTATAAGTTTAAAAATCATTTGCACCATGGTATTTGATATACACACTTTTCAAATTTAATTAATTTACATTCCATTTAAGTTTCATACATTAGATATGAGAAATATATTTATAGAAAATGTTCAATGTCATCCATATTACGTGACCGACAAGCAATTATTTTATATCTTTCGATATATACGACCATATTGATTTTCTATAAAACATCAAGTACATCTTACGAAATTAAATATGAATATGTGGAATATTTTACATGCTATTCTATTGTAGTTTTTAATATTTTATTTTGGTGATAAAAATTGAATTTCTACCAATATATATGTAAGTATTTTTATAAAATTTAAATCCGTCCTAATACATAACTGATTTGAATTTCATATTAAGCATATTGAGTATATGAGTCAGCAGGTACTGGTGTCTATATTTTTAACTTACCTCAGAGTTCGTTCGCGATGCCACACCTCCAGAAGGATTCTATGGTTGGAATCAATTGCAGCCAGTAGAAACGTAAATTTCTGATCAAATTGTGGATCGGAAGAGTCAGCCTGAACAGCTGTTCGTTGTAAATCCAAACGTTTTTTGCTCTTCTTTCCAGAACCAGGCAATAGTGCAACCTGCATAAAATTTCATGTTTTTTTTAAACAAAGATTACTTTGTAAACCGCATTAGAATTCTATTGAAATAATTTAACAATCATCCGTACTAATTTTTTTATAATATTGACTTTTAACGAAACCATCACCTTTTCTACGACGTACGACCAATATAATTACAATTGTTTTTTACTTGAAATATGTTTCTAAAAACCATGTGTCACGCTGTAATTAATGTTTTCCGATATATCTTAACTTTAATGGATATTAACAATACCTAATTGATTTATAATTAAACTTTGTACGTCATTTTACTTCGTTTTTGGTTGGACTAATATTTAATTATCCAACAGCTATTTTAAGCACGAACGTAAGGGAATTTTACAAAGTACGCATTAGGTTATTGGTTATAGACAGCGTATTAGGATTTTCATATAATGATTTATAGTCAATTGTGTCACGAGAAAGTAATCGCTGTGACGTCAGACGCAAGAAAAGTGGAGGGAGAGAAGATTCGGTATGACGTAACAAGCCTACTCGCGAATCCCCTTATCGATCCGAATTCCGCGTTCCGGACAAACCCTGCACGTTCCGTCTGATGTCACGGCCCCTAAACAGTATTTATTTAGTAGAAAACTGTAAAACACTTCGCGTGCTCTATCGGTGCGACGAACATGTTCTATTATTGTCAGAGTATGAAGGCACAGAACAATCTGAATTGTTTGTTTAGTTAAGAATGAACAAATGACGTTAGTACATTGATTAAAATGTTTCGTTTACATTGTAAATGAGTCTACTCAGATGATTAATAATAATTACCGATACTACAAGACGTGACCAAAAAAAACTGCAGAAACCTAACACTCAACTATGTATTAACCAAACGCTATAAATAAAACAACTGTTGCCTTTGCACAGAGTACAATGTAATAAATAATATGTCTTACAGGCGAGCTATCTCTGTATAGTTAACGTACAGTTGCGTAGCAAATACGTATTGCGCAGCAAATTTAATTTACCTACTAAAATAATATTAGCATTTTATGCTTTCATAGTAACACTGTTATACTTATATTTATTGCTCAGAATAAACTTTAAACAGATAAGGATAAAAACAATAACAGAAAAAAAAACTTTGCATGTTTCTTTACAGTCCACAATTATGTATATCATTTTAAATAACTCGACATTAATTCAGTTATTAATTAGGTCACATACATAAGTTATAATGAATATTTTGTAATCAAAGAGTAATTGTAATTCCAAATTATGGCAGTTTGATTTAAATACAATTTACATACGTATAAATATGAATTATTACACCAATATTTGTGTAGTTATTTCTATGATTATATAAAATACTTAATTGAATGTAACTAATTCGATATTCAGTGATTTCCTTGAAGTACACATAAAATATCTAATAGGAAGACTAGCAAAAACAATAATCACATTAGTGTCTACATCCTGTGTACGTTAATCTGATTTAACTCGCCGGAATAAAACAAATACACGTATAATATTGTTGCAGCATGTGATATCGATTCTAGATCGAAATCAAGTTACCGCAAGCAATTGACTGCACTTGAAAACACTACTTTATTCTAATACAGAAAACAAATACGAGACGAGAGCTTTTGTAAAAGAAGAAAGACTTTTGAAATGCAAGCACTTACCTTTACATATGCATTCACAGGGCCCCCGCTGCTCCTTTGTAGATCCCTACATCGTACCACTTCAAACAAATATATATATAGATATAGATATGCTGTAATTCTTGTCAGTTCAGTTTCTTACATTACAACTATCTATATGCAATACAACTATTAATATTTTACAAAACAAGTATAACATTTCGTATATTTTTTCTCACAATATGCCAATTTTATTTGTACTTTTATTTTTACTGCTATTTCTTTGTTCCACAACGATATTAAATGTTTAATTTACGGGAGTTGGCAGCAATGAGATAGTTAAAATGACAATAATTGGCCCAGTTTATTATTTTGGCAAGAACTTCTTGCATTGATGTATTAAATGTCAAAGCATCAGATAATGCTGTAGTCGCATTGTGATTCGAGAATAAGTCTAATAAAACTGGTTCAATGACGAAACATAACGATAAAATAACAACGTATTAAGGCGTTAATAAATAATAAAATAAATAATTACCGTTTACACACAAGACGCCATTGTTGTAAGATATTTGTAGATCAATGTAACCGTTAGCTGATAAATCTCTGTCTTTTCTTGTCGGAGTAGAAGAAGCTGCCCCTGACATTGGTTTCACAGCATCAGCATCAGACACACTTCTTTTTAAGGGCCTCTTTCCCTTGAACACGGCATCCGTTCCGAAGTACTGTAGAGAGGGTGTACTTAGGCCACAGCAAATTTCCTTCCTCCAGGGGCTGTACCCCAAACAATCGAGCTGCTGACTAAGCATGGAACTCTGATCTAGATTTTGACTTTTCGTCACCGTGCAACTCTTTTCAAACACGCACAGCGAATTGAACGAGTTATCATTTAATCCCGTTTTGTATGATGGACTAGATTCAATTTCTGTAGGATCATTGTGCTTATTATGCGCCGATATTGGCGTATTTGGCATTTTATCGCATTCCATGTCCTCTGTACAAATATTATTGTTGATGAAAGGTCTTCTCCGCCGTACACATTTCTGACGTTTTAACTCGAAACTCGAATCAGTATCACACTCCACAATATCCATGTTTCGTCGTTTGCTGTCATTGCGTTCATCGCACAAACTCGTCAAAGATCTTTTTCTTTTATTGTTGTCATCATCCAGATTTAACTCAGGAGTTAGATCTCTAGGTGATTTTTCTAGTACATCTTCTTTTTCATTTATATTTACAGAATTTTCCAGAGTGTATGTTAATTGTTTTTCTTGTACAACGTTAATTAAATTTTCTTCATGTATTTGGTTTTGTTCGTTTTCATTTTGTAAACTATTATTCGATGAATTTCGAAGTTCTAATCGTTCCGACCCAGCGGTAGTGTCTAAAATAGCATCTATTATTTTATCTAAAGACATATCATTAAAAGCTGCCGAATCATCTACATTATCAGTGACCGGATGTATCTTTTCTTCTTTTGCATAACTTATTTGGCTAAATCGAAGGTCCACAAATTTTCTTAACAGTGGTGACACTGTCACATCTTTGTTTTCATTGTCTAGGCCCGCAGCACACTTAACATTTCGTATTCGAACATCTTCCGGCGATGTGATGAATGATATCTGATGCAGAAAATCATTGACGTGATCAATTTTTGCTCTTTTATTTTGTGGACAATGCTCTTCTGAGTTCGTATCCTCTACATACTTCATGTACGGGAGATTGCGATAAGGTAAAGTGGTACGGAAATTTGTCGGAATAGTTGAGGTTTGAGTGTTACGCAGGGAACACGGAGAATACTCCATTTGAAATGATGGAAGTGTTGATGCAAATGGAAGTGGTTTCGAAGCGATTGCTACATCATCTTGTTGACTGTTATTCTCGCAGCAATTACAACTTTGACCGCAATTTACATCTTGGACATTTAATAGATTTTTAGCATGGCTTGGATTGAGGCATTGCTTTTTTCTTTGTCTGGTAATTGGCTTTACAGATGGATTCGTTTCAATATTGTCATCTGTGTAAATACTTTTTCGTCTTGGTTTATCAGAACTAAGCCTTTTGGGTGCCGTATTGTTTTTAGGCGTTATATTACTGACATCTCTTAATGCTTTGCTATCTGTAGGAGTTAGTACATCGAGTTTGTTGTTAGGTGTCGTTGAAAAACGGTTTTCCTTTCCCGGTCGTAGACACAAACTCGTACGTCGTGCACTCTTACGACGCTGTTTCCTATCTCTTAAGCCGTCGACACTGCGTCGCTGTATAATTCGGTCGGCGGACGCTCGTCGTACTGGTGCTGCCACAGACGCCGTTGTTTCGGTAGACGCTTCTCGTTTATTCGCTACCGTCCACTTCAACATTTTTGGTTTGCGTCTGAAATAAAAAAGGTTCATCACTTATATCAAAATATGGAAAATACAACAAATATAAATGTGCAAAATCATAAATTCTGATAATGCTAAACATGTTAGATAAATCACAACCAAATGTATAAATACGAGTATATAAATAACGATTCACTTAGAGACGAATATTCTCACGAAAATGACTGGACGTTATAATTATTCCCACGATTTAATCTTTTAAGAAACAGTACTTATTTATGCTGTCTTGTGCATTGCAGCGTGCAAACATGAAACATGTGCCCTTTTGTAACGAATCATATTCCGCTGTCATATTCTATATTAATCATATCTTTACACGCATGTAATATATATACTTTATCCACCATTTTCAGCAATAATTAATTTTACTTTAGTACTCAGATATAAATGTGTAAGAAATCCATATGCTTCTAAATATGGTGAAAATATTAAAAGCGGGTGGTAGGCGACCTGTTAGAATAGCAGGTGGAAGACAGAACAAGATTTATTAAATTATTTCCACCGGGCCGAATAAATTGGCTGATAATGCGGGCCACCTGCAATCCGTTATATTTTAAATGAATTTCCGCCCTCACACAAACATTAACAGTATTTCGTCTATAATTTCAAAACACCGCTCAATCTATCTTAATCGTAACGCACCCACAGTCACAAGAATAATGTGAAATTACAAATCAATCAGGGTAATCAATGTAACGACAATGTTCGTTAATGTGACATTCGTTTATAAAGACAGGTGCGACTATCAGGTTTCGTTTTTTCCTGTAAAATGCCCACCAGCTGTTCTGTAAGATTATTTACTATAGACGGAGTGAGAGCAACATATTTCTAACGTGCACGTGTCAAACCATCCATTCACCCACGTGGCCAGTTACAGAAACATATTTGCATATCTTGTCGCAAGGTAAATACATCTATATGTAAATTCTTAAGTGTGTACTATTACACAAATTATTCTAGTAGCGACACGCTAAATTAAACAGGTAATTTCATTTTAAATATTGAAACCACATTTGTTTCACTATATAAAAAGACTACAAAACATATTTAGTATACAATAATTATAGTAATTACTTATGAGGGCAAAATATATTAGGTTTAAATTTACCAACGAATGTATATAATAAATTGATAATAGAATCAAATCAAATTTTAACGGATATATTAAAACCACTGCCTCTGAAAATGAATAATACATAAAAGTTACGGTTCAAGGAAAGGTAATTAGTAATTAACCGTGACTAACCAACCCCGTAACCAATTAATGCTTTAGTTGAACATAAAAAATCATAATTGCTATTACGTTTCCACTGATTACTAGAAGGAAACAATTTTATTTAACGAACACATTGATGAATCAAATTACATATATTTACATTTTTCTTCAAAATTAATGAATAGTAATAAGATTTCTGAATGTTTTAAACAAAATTATACCATGTTCATTTAATTAGTACTTATATTATTTTTATTGTTTCGTTGTTGTCAACCAGCTTTGTTGGTTTGAAATAATCGTTTCAAATAAAAGCTTAATACAAATTTAATTGGCAACGAATAACAAGGGCATAGTTCACGCTGTTGGCCCGTTATATCCGGTCGATAAATACAAATAATAGTTCGACAATAGGTACAACCCTATCATTACAAATTAACTGTTAGCACTGCACGAAACTTTCTATGCACGCACAAGAAAAAAAAAGTTTCAACACAAACACAAATTGATGACAACTCAATAAATACAATGTAGGAAAAGGGAAATGTTTTAATAAAAATAAAATCGCATTATTATTTGGACAAAATGAGAACTGAAATTAGAATTAGATATAAGTTTGACCATATGTATGTAATGTTTGTAACAGAGACAGGTATGATGTGACTTGACATATGTGTATATATCAGTTGGTACATTACCGTGTCACGTGTATAATTCTCGATTTACATGAATTTGAGAGACACCGGCAGCTGGCAGAGGTTAAACGGGAACATATGGTGATGGTGACGGTCTGACCTGGGCATCATGCGTCGCGGTCACGGTTTTGCAACCACGGTAATGCACCACCGAAAGCAATGGTTTGCATACCGTGTCGTATTGCATTTCATATGTACGTGCATATGTACCATGCGTGCATGCGTACGACCATAACGGTTCAACGAATAAATTACATATAAACGCATAGATTCATATACACATAAGTGGATATGGTTAACAACTGATTAACACCTGCAGGTTTACTCATGGAGCACGAAAATAACTAACGTTCAATATTTAACAAAATTCTTCAGCAAAGGAACATGAGATTATGAATATTTTGTACTTGTAAACCATAAATGATGATATTTACAAATAAATACATTTAGTAATATATACATATTATATTGAATATCAATGTGGCAGGGAATATAGGTGTATACCTGCAAAAACGAAAGAAAAAACAACATAATTATATAAATAAATGTGCCATACATATGGTTCGTAAATTATAGGTGCCGTCCTGGTGTGGACTGGCAACTCTACTGAAGGACATTAATAATTACTTAATTGTGCTACTGTTGTATAAATGGGATATAACGTGTTGTTGTATTTATTTAGTTATTTGAATGTATCGTGCACGTTCATCAGTTACAGTTTCATATGTTTTAAAAAAAATAAAGAAAACAATAGTTTGGAAGGGTTGGAAATGCAGGTATGTAACGGAAATCTGCGAAAGTTCCTTGTTGCGGTTGTGTCATTATCATTTACTAACTAACACAACTTCTTTCTTTCCGATGAGCAAAAATAGCCCTTAACTTGAAGCAGATGTAAGCACGCGCGTATGAAGCTCGAGTCCCCGATGCCAGGTGATATGGTTCAGCCTCGTCTTGAGGCGACCTAACATGACCTTACTTTACCCTCGTCGGGGCAACAATACGTGATCTAATTTTAAATAACACAATGCAATTCAGAAAAAGACCTACGTTCCAGAAACCAATCACTCTCTCACGAATCGTGTAACGATTTTTTCCCATTTCGCAGCAGCCAAAAGTCGAATGAACTACATTATGGAAATTTCCGTGGGGGATTTTCAAAACAGGCTAATTAGGTTCATTTTACAGAGATTTTTTAGGACAGAAATCTTATATGGCATTAGTATACATGTAAAATTTAAATATGAAAAACATTTTATATAACAATGATAAAAAAACGTATATATTTTAGACTCAAGGTTCAAGCCAGTTTAAGCTAAACTATATAGTATGGAAAAGGTAATTTAGTAGATTATTCGTAAAAAAATTATAAATTCTACTAAAGTGTTAATACAAATTTTAACCAGACTTAAAATTACCTTTTATTACGTTTATAAGCAAGGCTGCATATGAGAATATGTTATAATAGATTCCACGGCGAATGTAAAGCAACAGTTGAATTATGTGGGACAGTAGAGTACCGACATGTCCCGTATGTGGATACAGTAAAAAACCAGTCCAAAGGGTACCAGGTTTAAGGGTCTTCTGGGAAAACGTCCCGGTCCTGTTCGTAGGGTTGAAAGGGCACACTGACTTTTAAGATTTTGGGGAGGTCCCGTACGGCCTCAAAACCATAACCCTTAGGCAAAGATCTACACCCTTAGCACCTATTGACGTAATACCTACTATTCTTACTATAGTTCAAATTATAACCGTGTAATATTTATTTCCATTATTGACAAATTTTAGTCATGGACTAGTGCAATTATACAATGCGTTAAAGAAATGTCCAATAAATCATATTCAGACAATCAAAGTTCTCTTTCTAATACTAAAAAAACTTAATTACATTTTAAACACTATAATTCATTTCTATAATTATCATAATATATTTACTTCTAATATAATTGAAATTCTCGTAACGTTTTGCATATTGTTCAATAAGATGTTTCATTCTGTCTGCTGTAACAATGATTAATCGATATTCAAAGATTCCCGCAGTGACGTTTCATTAAGCTATAAAGTGTCAAATCATCGGCACTTGTTACTTTATTCTTTGCCATTCTGCGAGTGGCCAAAACATTTAGCAAATGTTTATTGCGGTGATGTGCATGAACGGAAAGAGAGCAAGGGTTGGTTCAGAACTGGGTGCACGTGTGAACTTCACATATATACTTATATGTATGTAGAAGCAGGCATCATGTTTCGTTCAGTTTCACTCGGAGAAGTAGATCAAAGGAGATAAACAGGAAACAGCAGGTCAAGGGATGATACAATTGCTTTCCCAATGAATAAAAATGATAAATGTATCTCTTATAAAGTTTCCAATGCCCAGTATAGCAACGTATAATTCAGAGTAATATGTTCACATGCGTTATATTCAATACTAGTGTCTTAATATACATATACTTCATTGTACTCATTTAAGCTACAAAGGTTATATAAAAAAATTAATTTATTTTTCAGAACTTATTACACAAATCCTGTATCAAATATATAATTAAAAATATTTAATTATACTCTTACTTTTCTAAAAGTTCAAGGTCACTAAATATTATTATTAACAACGTAATATATGTACAAGTGAATTATATTCATTTTAAGAATTCACATACAGCCTTGTATGAATTATAAATTAAATTTTAGAATGAATTTTTAAATATAATCTTTATTTCTTCTCTTTCTTAACGCAGTACGTGTCCATAAATGATGATAAGTAATTGTAAGCTATACCTAAAAGCTCTAAGCTTCAGAATCCCAGCAGACATTGTAAACAAATATCTAATGATTGTCAAAGTGACTGTGTAAAATATGTATGTACTATAATGAAAGTCAGTTATATTCATTGAAACACTTACCGATTGTGATGATATAGAAACCAGAAATAGGTTAGAAATGAGTTTTGAAATCCTCTGAACACAGGACACAGCACATAGCGCGTTAACACTCCGCGGACAAACACTGTTCTAGCACCGCTAGTCTCAGCAAGTGTCTGTCTGAGACAACACGCGGTTCTGTAACGCAGACCACCGCCGGTTGGTTACCTGGGCATACCTGAACGCAACCCCTTACCCCACTCCACCCCACACACCTCAACAGACCAGCGGTGTATGTGTGTACGTACCCCAAGGTGAGCGCGGGATACCCGTCTATCGTAAAAGTCGCCGTATGTCTTGTCACTGATCACATAGATATGAACGAGAAGATACTTTTACAAACTGTGTGTGTGAACAGTTTCAACAAAAATCATTTGATCTTATTACGTTAGCGTTACGTCCATATTTCATTGTGGAAACTAAGCATAACTGATAAATATCTTACGTCACATTTACTGACAAATTATCTGATGTTATGTAGTGTGAAGTAAGGTGATTCTGGATTACTAATAAATGTATTTTAATATGTTGTATAATTTAAATGTAAACCATTGTTAATTTAGATTAATAAACTAACATCTATATTGCTTTTAATATAATGATCTAGGTTGTATTTATTTTTATTAAAGATATTTATAAATTGCAACATTTCATATAGGTATTTTCTATTGGGAGATGGTTGTATGTATTAACATTTATTTGAATTTATTAATAATTAAAATACAACAATAGAGAGTGATATATTTATGTACTCTATGCTGTTTCGTTGAATGACTTCAAACCGCTGTGTAATGTGTCCAGTATAACTGCATCAGTCCTCCCTATATTTTGGCGGCGCGCGCCACTTCAAACCATCGTTACTAGCCGCGGATTCTTCATAAGGGGCTGGCAATCCGCCATAATCCATCTTACAACTCCTCGATTAGCCTAGGTCAAGGGTTAAAGGTATTATATTCTTGAAAAGTCTCAATATATTTATAGGAACAATTTTTACTTTATCTAAATTTATTTACGAATAGTAATATCTACAATTCAATGTACAGACTGTTCAGCGCGTTTTTTAATACAAAAATTCTTTTCTTCTAAGTCAATTAAGACAATGACACAAACTGCAACTTCATATCTCGCATTTATCTTATAGCCTATTATCATTATATTAATTAGTTAAATAAACTTAAAAATTAATGTTCCAGTCATTGAAAGTACGTAGAATTATTAAATGGCACAAGTAAAAATTATGTAATTCCTTTATTAGATTCCAGTTTGATGAATAATTTCTATTTGTTACATATGTATGTTCAGTTACATGTTAGTACATCTGATTCGTTCTAAACCCTCGTTGAGATAACAGTTACCTATAGTTTCTTATTTGAAAAGTGTTCTATAGATGTTTTGCTGCATGTACATACATCCCCACTTGTGATTCCTTCATGAATATAAAATGAACATTGATTCTATTGAGGCAGAAATCTGGGACATTTCCCATTATTTGCAGAAACTACTAGGTATAAATAAATTCAAATTTCAACCGAAATCTGACAAACAAGTAAAAGAAAAAGCAGATGGGACGTACAATACGGAACTACATATTCGCTGCAGGATTTTTTGTTATAAACTCTCAACATCCGAATCCATGCTCCACATATTCTGTACATTCTATTGTCGTGGCGGGCACAATTTTATCCGGTTTTCAACACAGAACGTTATGGCAAATCAATATAAAAACACCTGGATGTACCTACAGTTTTCCTTACGCAACGAGCTTTTGCTCCTTTCAGACTTGTCTACGTCCCAAAGCCATTGTTCGTGGGGCGCACAAAAGGATGTGTGTACCATTTTAAAATATCAGCTAACAAACATCTAAATCAGCCGTGATCTTTAACATCGGGCGACGGTAAACTTTTCGTGAAAAAGAAAGTACCATGGCTTAGAAGAGAACCCTCTACGTTCAGGACCGGCTTTATTTTATCGCGTCGATCTATTTTCATTACTACAGATTCACTAGTATCTTTTTTGCTAAATACTAAACACTTTCATACTAATACAACAAATATTATAAACAAACACTGAGATCTTATCTGAATTTATTCAGTTAATAAAATATTTGTAGTTACATATTTAAAATATATATAACTGTATAGGGAATTTTAAAATAACATGTTTACCATAGATCTTCCATGGCAATGTTTAATATTTCCATAACGAATATAGATAAACAGAGATTAAGACGAGTATGTTTACATAATTTTACACTAGGGGTGAGATGGTTCTTAGGCCGGACCTGTGAGTTATCAGAGTCAGGAGAATGCATAAGTCTTGGAGTGAGATGACAGCTTAGCCGAAGACCGGTCGGATGCTGCAGAGGACTGGCTCGTCAGCACGCGCCGTTGCATTTCCGCGTGAGGCAAGGGGCGACACGTTCACTAACTAATTATTATTTCATAAATTGATATGCAAACGAATATCTACTACACATCTGCGTCCTCTGTAAACGGAATTATTTACACAGACATAATTAGTGCTGTGGTACCGGTTCCCTGGTAACGTGTAATTTCAGGATTAGAGGGTAATGAGATAATGACAGTGTACTACTTCTTATGCTTCAATGCAGTACACACACACACACACACGTGTACACTTTTCAACTACAGATTATACATAAATGTACATATGCGAAATATTAACACTGATTGAAAATCAAATAATACATATTACTTTTTTATCAATGCATACAATCTAGGAATTTCTAACACCAATTCTAAAAATATTCGATTTCGAAATGATAATAAAAATTATTTTCAAGCTTGTGTCGTACATTCAGAAAGAAATAAATATAATATTCTTACAGGAGGAATTTATACAAATATGACACAAGTTAGATAAATAATACATGTTCTAATATATTGTGCTAAGGCTGTTATATTTAGCATTCGGACACAATGGTACGTCCGGTAGACAGTGTAGAATGTTCACGTTAACAGTAAAGGAGTACTCCAGTTTCTTATATTTGACATTTCGTGGTAGCAACACAAGGATGCCATGACACGCCGGTTCCGCGGCTGAACGCGTTTGATCCTGTTGACACATTGCCGTCAGGTGCACAGCGCTCTATGATCTTTCGCTGTGTCTATGATATTCTTTTCCATTTTTTCCACAACTGCAAACTACCGCCATAACTCTATGTTGTTTTCCAGTATATTACAATTATTCCTTACAGATATCAAGGAAGGATCATGTAGCTAAATAAATATAATGTTGCATCAACTTATTTTTATGTATATATGTAGGTATTTATAATCTGAATATTCATGTATAAGATATGTACAGGTAACAGATATGTCTGATACATATTTTGTTACTTAATTTATTGTTTTAATTCGTGTAATAATATATATTCATGTTGTAATAATGGTCGTAGTTAGAAATCTATAAATACTCGTTAAATTTTTTAAGAAGTTTACAAGATGTGCATGCGGTTGACAGCGGAACGAATGTGCATATTTTTAGCGTGAACCGATACCGGTTGTCAGCGGCAATTACCGGTAAGGGAACAAGCTGTCCGACATTGCCGTGTACATTTGGTACTGCCGACGTCCGGACGTCTGTCATCTTCGCCATGATAAGGATGTCACGTGCAATGTTTTATACATTTACATATGGAAAACCTTTCATTTAATACTGAGTGAAAATGTATATTAATAATTCAAGTTAAATTGCAAATCAACTACATAAAATTCTGAATTCCGATTTCAGAACAATGTTTCAAAAATGTTATTTCAGAAAATTCAGTAGATTAAGTATTATTATTGTATGTATAGGTATGTACAATTTTATATACGAAAATAACGAACATTTATAACATTATACTGGAGCACATATGGTGATCTGCGAGCTAATGTGATTATAGATCACTAGTCTAGACTAAAAACATGTAACATAACCCGCTGACAAGGTACCCCATGGGCGGGTCGACGTCCATCGAAGTGGGCGCCCGCCACAGCGACCGACAGGCGTCCCTCCTGTCACCAGACCGTAAAACAGCCACCCGATACATACATATGAGGAAGTCGCCGCACACATCAACACACAACTAAATCAAACTGTGTCTGTGCTTCGCTTATTACTATTTAAATGATAAATTATTGCCATTTAACAAACGCATCTGTTAACCGTTTCCACAATTAACGCAAAATTATGACAATCAGGTGTCGGAACAGGAAGTGCACGTATTTGAACACTAGCTTATTGCTGTCAATATTGTGATAAATTCGAACCATATTTATGGTATATGAATTTATGAACATATTTACAAGATACATGAATATTTTCAAAGAATTAATACTTTCCATTTAAATGTAAATATGTGTTCGTTACTTCGGTGTACTGTTTGGAAATATTAGTTTGTTTGTCATTGTAACAAAGATGATTGCTACATATACAAAGTCGTGCATGTGAAAGTAAATGACGAGATTTATGTCCAGTCACGTTGTCCGGGCGTTCTGGTGTCGTCGACGACACGGTTTGACGAACGACCGCTCCAGTTCGTTTACATAATTATCGCCAATCAGAGAATCACTTCATCTTGTAGCGCTCGGCAATTCGTCTTGTCTTTTAGCGTCGGTTAAATGCCACATCTGTATCTGTCTCACGCTGCCGCCGCCGCCGCCGCCGTCCGACATGCATCCGGCTATTTATATTAGAGTACACCCCCTTGGCAAAACCAATTAGACATGTTGACACGTTCATGATTATGTTATAATTGTACTCGCGATTCAAAATGTCACTCGTCAGAACCCTTTCATTCAGATTTTATTATAACAACAATTAGTTCAAATTAACATACTTTATATAGTTGTAAACATATTTTGTATACATACACACATAACAACGTGCAGAGATTGTAGTATTTGACCTGAAATACATACTTTCTGAGACTAGAGTAAAATAATCTCAAAACAGTCATTCGATTTATCGTTTTTATAAACATAAGAAACGACTAATTTTTAATTCGATTTACACATTAAGTTTTCATTATTTGTCAAACGTGTATTTACATATCCACATTACATTCATTTTACTCTTTATACACACAATGAATTAATTAGAAAATAATACATTGTAAATCCTTAAAATAGTATTGACAGGTGAGTTGTATAACATTCAGGCGTAAAATAAATGAAATATTTTAAACACAATCCGAAATAAAATAGAAAAGAGGTCAGTAATAATAAATAAAATAGGAAACAAAATATTTCACAGAAATAATAAGAAAGTAGGCGTATCTAAAACAAGCCCAGCCTACTCATGATGAGATGGGAGTTATCTTTCATGCGCACTGATCGCAAGCATCTTCGTAACGAAAACAGAATATCGATGACTTTTATCGATAAATCATCTTGTATTATATAGTATTGATAAACGTATTTTTATGAACCTTGTATAACTGATATTTTTACCAAATGAATTAATACTTACTAAGGAGCAGATTCTAATGTCATTTTGTTATTGTTCCATTTAGGCAGAATATTTGATGTAAATATATGATTTATGCTGCGATTAATACATATATTCCAGGATGAATTCCTATATGTACATAGTATATAAAGACTTGTGTGTTTTTGTAAATGAGATGTACATGTTTTGAGGCGTTACTGTTCATCCAAAGACAGGTTGAGGGCGGTTTTAAAATTAAGTCAATTCTGGTGGGGACGTGTGGTGGTGACGTCACTTAAGAAAAGTGAAGTAAAACAGTTAAAGGGATCTAGTGGTTAGTGAGTCCCGCCACTTAGTGGCTTATTAGATTAGCGCGATACATAAACAAACATTAATATCAATTTAAATACTGTGTGTCAAATTAACGAACAATCCGCACTCTCCGAGAACTTCTGTGTCCGATCAAATCCAAAGTGACAGCTGTTTTCAAAATAGAATTATCATACATGAACCAACCTAGCAATGATTCAATCCGTGTATGTTCTACCGGAACGATACCGGAGTGCGGTATGAATTAATTGCCTTACGGACCGTTGACTTTAATTAAAGCGTGCATAAATTTGTGTGTGCGGTGTGAGGGCGTGACTCGTGGGGGTTTTTTTAATTGCATATAATTATTCACAAATTCAATATGTTGAGTGGATACAACGGTTTACCGTCGCTGACAACCGCTACTGCTGCAAATTATTCTAATACCGCCGCTACAATCGACTGCCGACCGATAACAACTGAAAATTCTAAACAGTTCACTGTTAGCAGTCTACTCCGGTTAAAACAAAAACGCACACATACAGAACTTGACAGGCACCCAGGTACAATATTATGCTAATAATTTTATTACTAACAGAGTTTCCTACAGATAATTAACATACCTATTAACAACAACGCACTTGTATTCATTAATTCTGTAAAATTAAATATTCGCTTTAGACTATTTGCAATAACCGTTATTATACCTAATAATTTCCTTCTCAAATTCCCCAATTTTCAAAATTTAACTGAAGTACATTTTTCAATAATTTATCTAAAAAAGTTTAAATGACATAAAGTCGAAATAATAATGACGAAAATCGGAACCCCAGTATGTATATCTAATATTATTTTGAATCTACTTAATTAATTATGTTAATGACAGAATACAAATTAAATATTTAGTAGAAAAAATGTAACATATGCGACTATTCAAAGAACTATCTAACTGTAAGAACAAAGAATAAATTAAACTTTTAAAATGAGCAGACAAAAAATACAGTGTCGGGATTTATCAGAGAATAATTTACAGTGAAATAGTTGAACAGTGAGCATCCAGTAGAAATATCATGTTACATCGCTGGCGGCTGAGGCACAGAGGGCGCCATTCATGTCGGTACTCGTGCCACAGACATCTCAAATTCCACGCTTGGATACCACTAAAATGTAACATTTACGGTAGCAGATTTTAATTAATGATACGAATAGAATATATATAATTCCTACTGCATACTTTATGTCATAATTTATGTTATTTATACATAGAATATTTATGGAATCTATACAAACATATCTACCAACAATTAGACAGATGAAGCAAAGAGTAAAATGTAAACAATTTTTAGTATTCTGCAATTGAATCTTATAGTTTTTTTTCTGTTTATTTTAGAGGAATATAGAAGTTTGTGTAGTGGCCAGGACGATGAGAAGAACAACAAGAAGCCGCGAAGAAATCGTACTACTTTTACTACAGCGCAATTAAATGCGCTCGAGAAAGTTTTTGAAAAAACTCATTATCCTGATGCTTTCGTAAGGGAAGATCTAGCGAGCCGTGTAAGCCTGAGTGAGGCACGAGTACAGGTAAGTTTAATACAACAAAATATCTATCTATCTACAAGAAATATTGTAAAACTATTGCTGATATATTCGTAGGTTTGGTTTCAAAACAGGAGAGCGAAATTTCGACGAAATGAACGAAGTCTATCGCAACAACAGCAACCACAGTCATCATCAATCGGTTATCGAACACCGACAACGAATACTGGGACAAGACTCGAAAACAGAGTTGATAAACCAGAACACACTTTTTGTTCTCATCAAAGTCTTGTACCGTCCACAGCAGCAACAGGTTAGTACTTTTGTATAAATGACATTTTATAAATGTATAGTAATACATATTTGTGTAGATATACAATACATGATGCCGTGGAAATGTGCCCACTATCCGCAACAAGAATTATATGCTGGAACAATTGGAACTCAGTCGTGTTCATTCTTGCCTCCTTCTCTAAACTGTCATCCACCGCCTACCGCAGCAACATATGGTCGCATTGACACATTCATGAATTTGCGATACCGTTCACAGGATTCACCAGTAACGTCCCACATTTAGCAAACATATATGTATTATCAGAATATGTATATCTTCCGCAAATTAATTATGTATTTATAGTTACTCGTTTATATGAGTATATTATTGTAGATTTGTATTTTATTGTTATTAAAGGACACATTTGAAAAAAATTATTAAAATTAATCAAATTGAATATTGTTCAAACATTATTGTTGCTGGAGTCACCTATATAATAGTTTAGGAACTATAATAGAATACGCGTACGAATAATTCGTTTGTAGTAGTTTGTCTACCGACATGCAGATGTCTATAGTTTGCATGTTACGTAATTCTATACTATACTCAAGATACATATTTATTTCTTTTCTAACTTTTTATCTACTTCTTTACTAATAGCTTCGTAATAAACATACATTTATTGTATTAATATAATGCCCTTTATACATACTTCAACAAAGATGAATAAAAAATGTATCTGCTATATTTATGATTTTTCGCATCAAATACACTATTATTAAACTTTCTATCATTATCTATGTTTATTTGTTTTTTTAATGTTTTGAATTTCACATGTATACAGTATAAAATGTTATCATCTTATCTTTTGACTTTTTCACCCTGACTATTGAGAATGCAAGCGTAAAAGGCTTAACAATTCATTAAATCGTTCTTATAAGAGTGGGTTGTCAAACTGCTTAGACAAGCTTTTATAGTCAATTAGCGTAGCGGTGAATCTAAAACTTGAGCGATGGCCACGTGTGGAAACTTAGGTGAATATTATAATAACTTTAGTTATATTA
Source organism: Calosoma granatense (assembly GCA_022063505.1). Taxonomy (NCBI): domain Eukaryota; kingdom Metazoa; phylum Arthropoda; class Insecta; order Coleoptera; family Carabidae; genus Calosoma; species Calosoma granatense. The sequence continues at coordinate 3,238,391 of JAGJTL010000111.1, read as the reverse complement.
TTTTGAATTTCACTGTGATTAAAATTTGATATCAATAGAAAAACTTATATTGTTCTCTTATTAAATAGTCATACACACTTTATATTAGCTAAATTAATTTAACCTTACTTAATTTAAGCCGGCAATTTACTGCGCAATGCGTACTTTAACAGGTAGTTTAGTTGGAATAAATAAATAATTACATATATACAATGAAAATTGTATCATTAATAACGTCTGTTAAAGACACATACTTTTATTATTTTAGCTTTGATTAGTGTATCTAATAAAAGTGGATTAATTCCACTTGGCAAAAACTTGTCCGATCTCGGATTTACTTTGGTGGCTAGTGGCGGTACAGCTAAAGCTCTGCGAGATGCTGGTATGTCGGTAAAAGATGTGTCCGATATCACTGGAGCCCCGGAAATGTTGGGCGGTAGGGTGAAAACTCTTCATCCGGCTGTTCACGCTGGTATTTTGTCCAGGTACATAAACTATCCTAACACATACACTCTTCATGCATCTAATATGTATTGTATCTGTAGAATGACACCATCCGACACTGCTGACATGGCTAAACAGAAATATGAAATGATTCGCATCGTTGTTTGCAATTTGTATCCATTTGTGGATACAGTTTCCAAACCAGAAGTCACCATCGCTGATGCTGTTGAGAATATTGACATCGGTGGTGTCACCCTGTTGAGAGCTGCAGCTAAGAACCACGATAGAGTTACTATTCTTTGCGACCCGAATGATTACGATAAAATTGTAGAAGAAATTAAGACATCCGCTGATAAAGATACAACGAAAGAAACCAGGTAAAATGTACAGCTACTCATTGGTAACAAATTGTTATAATTTGTAATATTTACAGACAAAAACTTGCTCTGAAAGCATTCACTCACACATCTGAATATGATCTCGCTATTTCGGATTACTTCCGAAAACAGTATTCGGCTGGAGAATCTCAAATGACATTGCGCTATGGCATGAATCCTCACCAGAAGCCCGCTCAGTTGTATACAACACTGTCTCAGTTGCCTCTGAAAGTTGTCAACGGTTCGCCTGGATTCATTAATTTGTGCGATGCATTGAACGGCTGGCAACTTGTCCGTGAATTGAAGAGAGCTCTTGGATTACCGGCTGCCACCAGCTTCAAACATGTATCACCTGCTGGAGCGGCTGTTGGAGTCCCGCTTTCTCATGAACAGGTAATTTTCTCATTTTCAAACATTCCAATATTATATTTCACATAATTCCTGTTCCGAAACTGAATAATGGAGTATATAAATGGTTTCTTATTGGAGCTAATAATCGGATATTTATTAATAGCAAATACAGTTCAATGTGTTTTGATCAGTATTCTTATTTTCGCAAGATAAAAGGTCAGACAATCATTGATATGAAAAGGTTATCATTATCGTATTATATTGCTTAACAATTAAGCAATCATATTTTTAACAATATAAATAAAATACTGTTTCCAAATGATAAACAACTATTTTAGAAAAAGAAAAATTTAACATATTTTTCACAATAGTATACATAGAAATGTTATATTACCTGTTCGAAACGGCCGTAGTTCTTCAGAACTGTGCTTGTGGGATACATTTTTTCTTATAACAATACTGTTTATTATAATTGATATTTTATGGTTCCATTTGCAGGCAAAGTTATGTATGGTGGATGATTTATACGAACAACTAACTCCCCTGGCCATAGCATACGCGAGGGCTCGTGGTGCGGATAGAATGTCCTCCTTTGGCGACTTTGTAGCTTTATCCGATCCATGCGATGCTGTCACAGCTCGTATTATATCTCGGGAGGTGTCTGATGGTATCATAGCTCCCGGTTACACACCAGAAGCATTAGAGCTGCTTGCAAAGAAAAAGAATGGTGGTTACTGTGTTCTGCAGGTATTCTTTCTTTAGTTATCATTATTAAGGACAAGATTTTTACAGCTAAGATATTAGAAAATGATTTTGTTTTCATCATAGATCGATCCAAATTATGAACCAGCACCAATGGAACAAAAAGTTCTTTTTGGTTTGACCATGGAGCAACATCGCAACAACGCCGTTATTGACAAATCTCTGTTCAGCAATGTTGTAACTGCTCAGAAACAACTTCCTGAATCTGCAGTCAGAGATTTAATTGTGGCTACTATTGCACTGAAGTACACACAGAGTAACTCTGTATGTTATGCTCGCGATGGACAGGTCATCGGTATTGGTGCTGGCCAGCAGTCACGCATCCACTGCACCAGACTTGCCGGAGACAAAGCAGACAACTGGTGGCTGAGGCAGCACCCTAAAGTCGTGAACATGAAGTTCCGCAAAGGTGTCAAACGAGCAGAAATCTCCAATGCAATTGATAATTATGTTAATGGTACCGTAGGTATGTATCGAATGTTTTTCACTAGAGTTGAATATACTGAATGTTAAATAAAAATATTCATATTCACCTAGGAAAAGATATGGACAGAGCAACTTTTGAAGCCATGTACGAGGAAGTACCGCAAATGTTGACAGACGCAGAACGCAAAGAATGGATCAGTAAGTTATCTGGCGTTGCACTGGGCTCTGACGCTTTCTTCCCATTCCGTGATAACGTTGACAGGGCACGTTTGGTAAGTCCATACACTTTGTCCAACCATCTAACGTGTATTTCATGGAGTGAATGTATTTTCCAGAGCGGTGTTTCATTCATTGGTAGCCCAGCAGGTTCAACTAACGATGCGGAAGTAATTAAGGCCTGCGATGAACATAAAATCACACTGGCTCATACCAATCTACGTTTGTTCCACCATTGAAGATCTTTTTTTCATCAAGTACCATGCCATAAAGCTTTATATAATTAGTGTTTCTTTTCTATTGGAAATTTTTAATAAAACTGTTTACTAGTTTAATATGAACAGTTGTAGTTTTTATCCTTGAACCATACATCTGTGCGTGTGTTAAGAATATGGTAAAATTAAGGGGATTAATTATCTTCAATTAAAATTCTGAACCCGTCATTAAGGTCATGTAGAAATTAATTACACTATATGTATGTATGCTGTTAGGTACAGTTTTAATGATATGTGTATTATTGGTTGCTTGTATACTTTGAATATCTACGCAATTTTCAATCAATCTAATGAAGGAAAATGATAAACCTTGACGCGCTATGCAATTATTAACGGTAAACATTACATAATAACTATTGCAAAATCAGTACCAAAACAATTTGTTCGCTAGATAAACAATAAAAAATGCAAATGTAACCTACTTTCTAGATGAACGGTGATTCTATTTTCACTTGCTTATTTTGTATACTAATGCTATAAAGACAGGAACATTTATATGTATCAAATGTATTCTTCATTACAGTTTTGTAATAATAACACACCGTGTTAAAAAGTTAAAAGGTGAAAAATTTTCTATATTCACCAAAATAAACAAAAATGGTGTCAATCGCCAGATGTTTACTTTTCTCATATTTGAAAAACTAACAGTTAAGTGTCAAGTTTTACCGGGTTAAATTCATTTGTTTTTCCGCATGCGCCAGCAATTTTACCGGTGGGAAAAGGTGTAACGGAAATATTAACTGACGTACAGGACCGGAAAATGATAATGGGCATGCCAAAACATAGAAGCACGTGTTATGTAGTGAAAGTAAATGACAGAATTATAAAATCAAGGACGTTGTCTCTTAACTGCACATGTGAAGTACGGTTGTCTAAATTGTGTACATAGTATAGATTTGTCCTATTTCAATGTAGTGTTGTTCTGATAGTGTCATTTAACATAGGTGTAACCTTACTTCTCCCGGTCACTTCGCGGGGGGAAACTGTTGTTCAGTATGATGTAATTGTGGGGTAACATTTCTCGGTACTCATTTACATTTGTTTAGTTCACAGTAAACGTTAATTATGGTAACACCAAGAGAATTAAATTCGCCAACAGAAATGGAACTGATAACACCGTCAGTAGAGGAAAATAGCATCGTTCGTGACGACAATGAAAAGGTGAAAATGAAAAAGCAACTAGGGTTGCTGGAAGGAGTGGCTATTATATTGGGAATCATATTTGGTTCAGGTAAATATGAGGAAAGTTTGTAATTTTTCTAGTTATAAACCAAATGTTTTTGTAGGTATATTCATTTCACCTAAGGGAGTTATCCAAGAAGTTGATTCTGTGGGATTGTCATTAGTTATTTGGGTGTTATGTGGATTCCTTTCACTTATTGGGGCCCTGTGTTATGCAGAATTGGGCACATCAATTCCAAAATCTGGTGGAGATTATGCCTACATTTTTGAGGCATACGGACCATTGCCTTCTTTTTTGTACCTTTGGGCTGCAAACTTAATATTTGTGTAAGTAATAAACTAATCTTTAACACGCAGGAATAATATTCTTATTACCTTTAGGCCAACTACGAATGCTATCATGGGACTGACATTTGCTAAATATGTTATACAGCCTTTTTTTCCACAATGTGAATTACCAGAAACAGCCGTTAGAATTGTTGCAACACTAACTATATGTACGTATATGTTTGTGAAGAATGTATGAGTTATTAATGATTTCATCTGTAGGTTTCCTCACATGGTTAAATAGTGTTGACGTTAAATCAACAAGTAAAATGCAGAACGTTTTTATGTTCTGTAAAATTGCTGCACTTGTCGCGATTATTATGGCTGGCGTTATATGGATGGGCATGGGCAATGTGTCAAATTTTTATAATGCTTTTCGTGGAAGTAGTAAGAATCCAGGAAAAATTGCTAAAGCATTTTATTCTGGAATATTTTCATATTCAGGATGGTAAGAAAGAATTTCTTTGAACATACACGCATATTCTGTATCTTCAAATGAAGAATAATCTGTGATGATTTCGTGGTCTTAATGGAGGTGTGTTTTAGGAATTATTTGAATTTTATGACAGAAGAACTAAGGAATCCATATGTGTAAGCAAAATAGTAAATTAAGGGAATTTTCTCGTTAAATAACAGTGTATGTTTGTAGGAATTTACCACGCGCGATATACATATCTTTACCTATAGTGACGTCAATCTATGTACTGGCCAATATGGCTTACCTGGCTGTCTTAACTCCGAGTGAAATGATGTCTTCAGATGCTATTGCAGTGGTAAGTTTACATATGTCTAAAGATAAATACTGTCTCTGAATACTATACAAGTATTTGCGTTTTAGACATTCGCCACACATATTTTTGGCAATTTCGCGTGGTTAGTACCAATTATGGTGGCCATTTCAGCTTTTGGTGGACTCAGTGTACATATTATGGCTTCATCGAGAATGTTATTCGTTGGCGCACGAAATGGACATTTTCCAGAAGCACTTTCTCATATTAATATTAATAAATTCACACCGATGCCCTCATTATTTTTCTTGGTAAGCAGACAAAAAATAATTACTGTATAATGTTTTGTTGTTACAATAATTGTTGCTAATGATTACAGAGTTTTCTGTCCCTGTTTATGTTGTTCGTGGGTGATATTTTTGTACTCATTACCTACTGCAGTATAGTAGAATCATTCTTCATCATGTTATCAGTATCTGGAATTCTGTGGCTTCGTTGGAAACAACCAAATTTACCACGTCCCATTAAAGTAAGATTTGTTTCAATAAATACACGAAACTAAAACTAGATTGAACATATTTCATTTGTAGGTCAACATATTGGTGCCGATATTTTTCGTTATAATTTGTATATTCTTAATAATTTTGCCTTGTTGGGATGCTCCGTATGAAGTGGGTATGGGCGTTCTGATTACTGCATCTGGTATTCCTGCATATTATTGCGGAGTTTGTTGGAAGAATAAACCAGAATGGTTTACGAATATGATGAGTATGTAACATATTTCATACATTCCGAATCAAATTTAATTATATTTCTTTTTAAATAATTTCCATTTTTAGCTGTTATTACCAAAACCAGTCAGAAAATATTTAATGCTGCGCCAGAAGAGAAATAAAATAAAACTTACCAAAGTGAATATGACCAATATAAATATTCTGCGTTTTCAAATGTAAGATATCTTACCGACTGGCCGATACATGTAAATTGAAGAAAAGATTCTTGAAAATTGACGAGTGTATCGAGTTATATAAGTTACCACCATACTGGTACAAATGAATTTCGTTTCGTTTAATCACAGACTTGACAATAATTGTGAAATGTGTTAGATCATCCATTTTGATTATACATTTTTATGATTTGTTTTAAAAATCGGTGTATTTTGCAAACATCTAATCCGTTTTACGGATAAATTTAATATTCTACATGCATATTTAATCACTCATTTTAGTTTTATATGTAACTGCTCTCTGTAGTTTATATTTTAATTTATTGTAATTTATTTTGTTTTCTACGCATTGAAAATTGTGATTATTTTACTAATCTGATTAAAATACTGAGCAGTATTGTTTTTACTTTCTTATACACAGTATAAGGAAGTATTTTGCAGATGGCTTATTGACAGAAGTGTCTTGCTTGTAATTTTTATTATATAAATAAATTGGCTTTAATTACTATTCTGTTGTTTTATTGACAGTAATATTGCGATTGATTCTTCTATTTTATTTTGAGTACGGATAACGTAAATTATTATACAGTTTGCTACGGAATGTTATAATGTAGAAACTAAACACGCTAATAGAGGCTAATAATATATTACAATAACACAATGCGATAACATAATATCCACACTGGAATACAGTTTAATGAAGGTCTTCAGGATTGAACATACCCTGTAATTTATTTGTACTAGTCATTTGCCATTTTCAAGTCACACAAATACAACTGTCAACTTACCCTAGCTCGACGTAAAATAGAATCCTTGCTGGCATCATAAGGATGATCTTTCGATGGAATTTCCAATACAGCTGGAACAGGTTGAGTGTGTGCATCAATAACGTGTCTGATTAGTTCGGCAACGTTCTGATTAATCAGAATAATATCAATATCATCACGCTTAACAAATCTTTTGAAACATTCTTCAATTTCACTGACAGCCGTATCTATAAAGATAACATACATATGTGAATATACACTTACAAATATTTTTAAACGAACTTACTTTTATCAACTACTAAAAAATTGGGGTGGCGATTTTTATTTATCTCACCAACACCGCCCAACAGAAATCCAACACAGGTGTCCTAGAATTGTCAAAATCAAATATAACCTGTACAATTATCACAACACTGATCAATTATATTTACTTCATCTCCGATCACTGAAATCAGTTTTCCCTTAGCTGCTGAATGTAAAGCCATTGCAAATCTTTATTGTTTATTCAGAATCTGTAGTAATTTCTCAAACCAAGCAGTCCATCCACCGTAAGTCAGCTGATTTGAATGTCACGTGAAATTAGCAAACGCCCAAACGTGACTGACAGTCCGAATTTAATATGTCATACAAATATTAAATACCTAATTCAATAAGGAAAGGAATAATCAGTTTTGCTTGAAATTTATTAATATGAATTTAATAATAAAAAATACTTATATAATTCATAGTGTTTATCTAATTTATCGATAATTAGAAATTAGAACTCAACATGCTGGCAGTGGTTATTTCATGTAATATGTGTAAAAAAACAATAAAGAAAAATTCACTGATACGATACAAGAAAATAAATCCACTACAATTCAATCATGAGTTTCATTTAATACTGATTTCTGGTCTATTGAGTACTGAAAAAGTACTATGTTTCAACTGGTTCCAGTTCTTTTACGGTACTACTTTCACTGAACAAGGCTTTTAGCTGTCCAAGTGTTAGAATATTATTATCCCATTGTTTGGCATTTGCTGAAATCGCGTTGTGAATGCTTTCTTCTATTGTACTTTTGATCAGAAAACGATGAACCACGGTTGGTCTGAAACAAGAAATAAATATGAAACTTGAAAGTTTCTCAGCGTATCTCACTATTTATTTACTTTGTTTGGCCAAATCGATGTACTCGTCCAATTGCTTGCAGTTCTTCGCCAGGATTCATTAACGGTTCTACTAAAAAGACATGTGATGCTTCAGTCAAATTGAGTCCTTTTGCGCCTAAACGTACTGGCATTAATAACGCAGTAACTTGTTGATTCATATCCTAGTAGACAATTAACGATGATGATCAACAAATATAAATTATCTCTATAGATTTGTCCCTACCTTGAATGTCTGTAATTTATCCTGCAACTTGCTGTATGATACATGTTCATGCGTGATATTATTCAATGTGAAAGCTTTGCTTAATACTTTAAGCACAGCGTCCCACGTGGAAAATATAAGAATTTTCACCGTTTCATCCGTCTGACGCAGTTTTAATACTTGCCTCAAGACAGCCTGTACTTTTGTCGAATGTGAACCTTTAATTCCCATGTCGTCTATGGTATTTTCAGAAGTGCCTTTCACTTTTATATAACTAATATCGGCACACAGTTGTCGCTTGCGACAAACGGAACAGGTGACATATTTACCCGATCTATATTGCTCGAGTAGTTTCGAAATACATTCTAAACAGTAGCAATGGCCACAATGTAATATACTCCACTGAAATAAACAAGAACATCAGACACATAATGCTTTAGATATGAGTAACATTTAGAATTACAGTATCCGTGAGTTGAATGGCACATATTGGACATGGATCCGGATTTTGGCCTGCATATTGTTGTTTTCTTAACGTTTCTAAGTAACTATGAGTGCCTATTAGTTTTTTTAATTGCTCTTCGCTTACAATTTTTTCGTTTTGTAATATATTATAATTGTAATTCAACTGTAAAGTACATACACAAATATTTAGTACATATATATTGAATAATTTTTAATATCATATAAAGAGCTGCAAACTGTTGAAAAAATTAGTTCGCGGTTCAAAATATTGAACTGGTTCAGTTTTCGTTCCGGCTCGACGAAATAAAATTCTGGAACGATTCGTGTGATACGATGAACATGATCGGTTCAGATCAATTTTTTTATTAAATGTCATGTTTCAGTTCGGTTCGGTTTTGGTTCAAGTTCCGGTTCAGTTTGCAGCCCTGTCTGATTAAATCAGTCTTACCTCAACAAAGTCTAACACATTAATAAATTCATATTGGTTCTCAATTTCGTACTCGAGATTTTTCAAAATATTTCTTTTCTTTTGAATTTCTTTCACAGGTTCATCGGCCTGGCGTAATCGGAAACGTATTTTGCAAATATTTAATTCATCCTGTGCAGAAACTTGTTGGTCGTAGAAAGTGTACAATTTTCGCAGTTCCTATACATTCGTTATTATTATTAGCTATAAAATACAATGTATGCAAAATTTAACTAACCTTAAACTCTTTCCTTCGTGATTCACACAAAGCGATGTGTGTTTCTCCATCTTTCAGTAATTCTCTGTTAGCTCCTCGCAATTTGCCGAGTGCAAGAATAGCTGTATTAAGAAGGAACTGCATAAATATCAATGGAATCCATTAAATTAATATGTAAGTCTTACCCTTCAATATATGTTCTTCAAGACATGGATGCCATGTGCCTGTATTGTACTCAAATTCTTTAGTAACTTTACTGTTCATTTGAAATATAATACACTCGTATTTTTTCAAATTACTGTCCAGAGTACAACACAAGCACTTTTTTATAACTTTCCTGTTTTTAGCTGGTCGTAAGTGACATTCCATGGCACACTCGACTATTTCTTGGCTAATATAATGGTCATTACCTTCAGTGGTAAAACATTTTTCAAAATCATTGAATACTTTACGTAGTTGCCGTAACTGGTTAGCAATTTTGTCAATCCACGTTGCTATAATATACATTAAAGATATTGCACTGGATATCCTGAAAATATTTTATTTTAATATAATTCTGTAAAGAAAGGGTAGCAATATTGTATGTCATACTCGTTATGTCTCATTTTGGTATTAACTTCACTTGAAATTGCTAAGATCTTCTTTATAAGTTCATTTTCGAGCGATTGTTCAATAAACCAGTCTAAAAGTTCCGAACACCATTCTCCCTCATTTAATTCAAACTTATTTCTTATTGCTTCTACATTGTTGGTAGCATTTTTGGCATCTTCCAGAGCACCACAAGTCTAACAAAAATATATGGTATACATTCATAAGCAACTACTGTCTTATTGCATGTATGAATGTATACCTCAACAATATATTTATCCATATATTTGCACTGTAATAATTCGAAATCTTGTTTCAAAGTGTCATCCCGTAATGTAGGTGGCGGTGACGGGTAACTCTTGTTACTCAATACTTCATTGAGGTTATACAGTGTATGGATTTGTTGTAATTTATCGACTTTAATGAACGCTTCTTTATCATACTGTGAAACGAAACAGAGCGCTTCACGGTATTTTTCTACAGCATCTAAACTTCTATCTTGCAATAATAATATACCCGCCATACCTGTTAATGTTATTCAATGAATTGTTTATTTAGTACACAAATTAATAAGTAATAGTGTCAAACCATTCAGCGCAGCAATGACTGCTCTCATGCTTTCTTCGCATTCATGAACGTTTTTCTTTATTAATGCTTCTAGCAGTGCTTCCATCGTGTCCACTTGACGTTTCAACGCAAGATACTTACCCCGCACAGCATGTGGATGTGTGCACGCTTGCCGCAACGTCAACAGCGGTGTTAGTATCTTAAATAAAATATAAATACACAACGTACACATTTTCCCGCGGAGATATGATGTAAGTACATATAATATTTGAAACTTACCACATTTAAAGTATGCCTATCAACTGATTTCAGTGTGACATCTAGAGAATTTAATTTATTCAATTTAGTTAGAAAACTGTCCGCGCACAATTCATGTTCGCGTCTATAAAAAAATTTCTCTACAGCAGAAAATTCTAACCAGTGTTCTTCAGTTGTTTGTGGTGGAATATTTATCTATGAAATATAACAAAAATTAAAGTACAGATAATATATTGTCTCACACTTGAATTATTACCTGTTCAATAACATTAACTTTTGCAGAACGCCATAGGATTTTCGATAAAAATTCTATCATTGGCTGTTTATTTCCATTGATGTATGGATAATATAACAAATGGTTCCATGCGTTCGTAGTATTATATGGTGCTAGTTGTAGATATTCTAACAGACCATATAAATCTGTAAAAAAATAAGATAACACAAAAATAGAGGTGTTTTCTCTCAAATCGGTTTTACTTCTGGTATAAGTGATATTATTCTTACCGGTAATATTCTTCTGTATTGGAGTTCCTGTAACGGCCCAACGATGTACGGCGTGTAACTGTTGTGCCATGCAGGATACTTGGCTTGATGGACATTCCACAGTCTGCGCTTCATCCAAACATAAACGCCACCATTCAATAACCAGAAGCGGTGTATTTGGTGCATTGTACCGTTTCGCATATCGTAAACTTCACACACAAACATATCATTTAAAATAAATTACATAAGAAATTCGAATATCGTACCTAAGTGACGCTTGCTGTTCATTAGCAAATTTCAATTCCGACTGCAAAACTGAATATGTCGTAATGATAAGATCATATTCAGCTAAAACAGTTGGATACACCATACCAGCAGAATGAATACCCTTGTATTCTAATACTTTTAAACCATTTTTCCTTACATGATTAACGACTTCTAAACTCCATTGTTTACTAATTGGTTCCGGTGATACAATGAGAGTAGCTTTGGATTTTAGAAGTGGCTGTAATAAGAATATTTTATATGAAACACTATGTACAATTATATAAAACTTGTTTTCAAAGATTAAAGAGCAAGTGAATATTGTAAAAGTAGATTATATTAGGGATTATTATCTGTAACTTTATGCAAGAATTTGAAATGCCTAATTACATAATTAAAATTACAGATAACTGTAACAGTCTATGGCAATGAAATCATATTAAGTATAATTGTGTAGATTTTACATATTATGTAGTGTGGTGAATAGAAGTTACTTACTTTATTTATCCAACATTGTGGACAACAGTATAAATTATCTGCTCCTTTGTATCCCATGCACTTTGCATGTTGCAACTTGCTACATTCACAACACCTAACAATGCCGTTTCGAACAAAATCCCCGCATACACATTTTACTTCATTTACATCGTTCCTAGTTTTAGTCTTTGTTTTAATTTTCATTTCATCCAATTTATTTTCATACCAAATTTGCGCGGCCAATTTGGTCGACGATAGTTTAGGACGTCCGTTAGCACTGTGCCTCACTGGTTCTTTACGAGTGACGGTTCTCGCTTTTCGTTTAACATATTTTTCTTGTGTTTCAATCTTTGGGATGGTTTCATTTGGTTTATCATCTGGAGTACTTGACGACTGGACTTGTACTGCTGTGATTTCGATAGAAGGAGAATCATTACATGGTTCTGTATTTTCGTGCAGGATTCTTGGATGGTTAAGTATGCATGCAAGCACTTCTACTGTTTTTCCCAAGCCCATTTCATCTGCAAGTATTCCACCGCTCCATACGTACTGTACAATTGGTTTTACAATATCTACATCACCTGAATATTTGTTAAAATATATCTCTACACCTGACTCTAATTTTATTGGCATATACAATGGATGAAGTGATGCTAAAAAAATGTCAATTCTTATACAGAAATATACTACGATAAGTTTTAATCATTTTATTTTTTTAAATTTGCATTAATAAAATACCTGTTTCCTCTATAGCTTGTTCTTTTCCAATCATCCATCGAACAGCATCGGATTGATAAGCACGTAATGTAGGTAAAAGATGAGGATGCTGAACATCTAACTCCTCATTCATCGGCACACTAAAGTTTGTTCTGTACTGATTCACATTAGTATACAATTCATCAAAATCTTCATGTTTTTTCATTTCATTATTTTCATACACATCTTAAATTAATGCACATTATTATTGTTATCCTTATAATATATACGTGTTATGTTACCTGACATATCAATGTGATAAAAATGAACCATGAGAGTTTGCAGAAGTTTACCAATTCTGATACTAAACTTGGGCAGTGGTAGTTCGTAGAAATACAAGAATAAAGAACATTCTTGTGAATCAATATTTACAGAAAATCGAAACTTAAATATTTTGGATGAAAAAATATCTGAAATCTATATTTTAGTAACATGTATTTTAAATTGCATATATAGATTACCTGTTATCAAGTTATTATCAAATATTAAATTTACAACGGCACTTGAATCTTCATCAAAATTCAATTTCAAGCTATTTTCTCCAATAAAGAGTTTACATTTTTTCCATTCTTCAGGAAATACATTATTAGAATGGCCAATGCACATCTTTCCCAGGAAGAATGTTTTATCTTTTTCTTCGCATTGCGATATAATAATTGGTTTCAAATCTACTTTAGTTTTCTTATTTGGTGATCTACTGTCATCATTTAATATTAATCCATCGATAGAATTGTTTTGTCCAGATGACCAAGTCCAGTTCTCTTCGCAATTTGAAAACCGAGCCGGTTCCTTTCTTTTTTTTCTCGGCATTTTAAAATCACTATACTTGAGATAAAAATAAAGTTTAAAATCTACACAACAAACAAAAGCCTATACTAAGTGCGAACGTATATTGACAACCAATTGACAACTGTCAACTGACAGGTTATATTATGCTTTCATGTCTTTGAAAACAATGCGCAAGAATGACAGGAATTTTATTGGCGCCACTCGTCTTACGTTTAAGTTAACTTTTGTGCAATGTTAGGTAAAGGAATATCTAAATACCACAAATAAGGTGTAATAATAAAAACCACAGTAGTTATAAAAGTGTATTTTGGAATTTTAAGTACATACATTATATCATTACCGTTACCATGTAAGCAAAGCCAGTGGACGGAATTGGAGGTAATGTAATTGTCAGATATGTAATACATTTCAATATGGACGGATACTGTTGTGTAAGTCTTAACATATATAATTATTTACGTATTAAGTTGCTCCAAATGCTCTTGTTAAATTAAAATAAAATTCGTCAGAACACTTGCATTACTTTGTTTCATAGAAAATTCATGAATAAGGTAACTTTTCTAGTAGCTGCTCTGTAAGGAATGGAATGCAAACGTTCTGTTCATAATTTAAGTACAAATGTGTTCTTATAAACTACTCGAGGATACTATATATATAAAATCACTAGTTCTTACATATTAAATGAGAAACTTTAAGGTACTTAAATTTCATTAGCTCTATGTTAAACAAATGAATATAAATTGGAATGCATCTTGTACTGGTACAAGTATCTGTATAAAATAAAAATTTTCTAATATAAGTAACATCAGAAGGGTTTTTGACATTTAACTTCAACATAATTAATTCAATATTATTTACACGTAATTAATAAAATGGTGACCTTCTCGGAAATAAATTAATTGTACAGTCTTGTGGTAACAATCTGTTAGATGAGTCTCTCTTCGGGCGGTGGTTTCAACACTTGGTCCAGTTCTACTCGTGGATTACAGAACTCCTGCGCACTGGGACTGTAAGTTCCGCGGGTCGCACGTTTACTTCGAGCCATTGCTACAAGTATCGCTAGACCCGCAGCACCACCCAGTAATAGCAGAGCAACGATAGGTATAATGATCAGTGCTATGTTCACCGGTTCATCACTGGAACTTGCCACTTCCTAAATAACAAACGTAATATATGAATGAATTCATTGAAACACGCTACATAGAACTGTTGTCCGTAAATGTTCCAAGTTCCAAGATTATTAGATGAATGCATGAGCAAGTACTAAGGTATTAATGTTACGTACCGTCGTTTCATTGCAGAAAGGTCCAGAATATCCAATTAAACAATCACAATTATACGACGGTTCTAGTTTGCACGTTGAGTTACAGTGGCCGTATTCCCCACAGGGGTTTGACAGACACGGATCAGGTATCGCGCAATACATCCCGCACATACCCTCGGGACAGTGGCACTTATAACTACCTGGCGTATTCTCACATGTCCCGTACTGTCCGCAAATATATTCCTGTTGACATTCGTCCACATCCAGCTCGCACAACAGTCCTCTATAACCTAAATACGTACATATACATACAAATCAGTACCTTATCTAAAACTGGATAATATATATCTTATCTATTTGTATCTTGAAATATGCGAGGTTACCGATTTGTTACTGATATTATGAAGAATATTATGACGTTATATTATTTGTTATTATTAATATGAAAACAGCCTGTGGATATTTAGTGCAAGATTATTCTTAGTATACCTGTATTTGTACAATTGCACATGAATTTGTCTATTTCGTCTATACACTGGCCTCTGTGCTGACACGGGCTGTCACCTGTAGGTAAGATGCAGTCATTTATATCTTGTTCGCAGTAGATACCAGCATATCCTCTGTCACACTGACAGAACGGTTCGGGGCTAGTTTCATTACACAAACCATGCCGACAAGGTTCGGCGATACAGAACGGTGTATCGCAGAGCGCACCGACCATACCCTTTGTGCATGTGCACGTAAAATTATTGCCTGTTATCTCGTCTGATAATTAAAAACAAACAGCATTAATACAACGTTGTTCCTCCATAATAACAGTGCTGGGTAATACTTACTTGCACCGTCTGTACAGGTTGATCCATTACGGCACGGCTGGTTCTCACAAGTTATTAAACGTAACGCTTCACATTGCCGTCCTACGTAATCTTCTGTACAGATACATTCATAAGTTGCCAGCTGGTCTATACAGGTTCCTCCATTTCGGCACGGGTTACTCTGACATTCGTCAATATCCATTTCACATCTGTAAATAGAAATAAATATTTACATTTAATATTACAATTAAACTGTGATACTAATATACAGGACACATAGATTACTTACAACCATCCTTCGTATCCACTGTTACATATGCAGGTGAAATTAGCGATACCATCCACGCATGTGGCGTTATTCTGACATTTGTTCTCCATACACTCGTCTATATCCACGGAACAGTCCTCGGCTGTATAACCTGGTGCACAGTTGCACTGGTAACTTACTTCTGCATCCAGACAGTGCCCGTTATTTAAACAGTCTCTCTCAAAACACACACTACACCCAACTTCATGTTCGCTATCTGGCTGCAGCGAGAAATATCTGTCTAGTGTGTTGTTTTTTAAATAAATTTCATCCATCATAAAATAAGGCAAAAGTATGCCACCAATTCGAATCTCTCCCAGGCAACCCTGCAACAATACAACCTTTATATTATCTAACTTATACTTTGGGATAAGCATAAATACATACCTTGAATTTATCTCGGACTTTTTCAATAATAGGCACTTCTGTTGAAAGTGTATTAATCGGAATATCTATAGTATTGATTCCTGCATCGCTACTATTAGTTAAATAACTGGACGATACTAATTTCGTATACTGATTATGCAAGCTTAATAGCTCGTAAGATTTCCGTTCGCTGCCCCCTAAATATACTTTGCCTTTTTGGAATAGTTCACTGAACAATGTAACATTAAAATCGGTCACCATAATATTAGGTGGATCGTCGTTATATGTATCGGATTCGTTGAATCCACCCGAAAATTCTCTATCTTTAATTGCAAAATGTAATGTATGCCAGTTTCCATTTCGGTTATCTTTACTGAAACGATGAGATTCTGTTTTGCCAGCCAAACTCCACTGTACTGTTACTTCATCCTTGTAAATAAAGACGAAAAAATAGTCAGCCACATTTTGAACGAACATTATTGTACCGCCGACTTTTGTGCGAAAATTGATTTCAATAGTTGGAAAGTAAGCAGAATATTGAAAGCTGGACAACACTTCAAAGTTGTACACGAGTGGTTTTGTGTTTCCGTCGAATGTAGCATTCGCAATGCATTCGTACCAGTCTTCGAGATTCTTGCATTGAGAACCTGTTGGACAACTGAACACTTGGCAAAATTCCAAGTCCGAACATGTTTTGCCTTTAAATCCTCGAGGGCAATGACATCTATGGAATAAAAAAACTTGTTATATGACGTAATACTTGTAGTATAACGATTATCATTTACCTAAAATCATTCCAAGTGACTGTGCAAGTACCGTTATGTTCGCACGGATTAACTCGGCATAAATCATCAGAGACTACGCCTTCTTTCAAGGTGGATGTGTCAAATGACACCGTACCAAATGATACTGGAATCTCTAGTTCATCCACTTTTAGTGGGAAAAATTCTACAATCATTCGTCGTGAACCATTGCTGATCTGAAAGCGACAAGAAACATTATTTTAAACATCATAATTATAATACAGTAAATCTTCTCCATCTCAAGATATAATTTCCTATACATCAAATTAAACAAATAGTTCATGAAAAATACATATTTATATGCTTAATTACACACTACGTCAAAACAATTATTCGATCCCGTTAGATATTGAGATAGAACGAGTTAATTATATACATGTATATTGTTTCTCTATAGAAATACCTGTACATCTTGAATAATTCCTTTGAAATTTACACTTGGCGTGGTGAAGGCAGCGGGTCCTGAAGAAGTCGTCGTATCCATTCTCATTCCAGCGTTATCAGTTTGTCTAACTGGCCTTCTCAATTCAGGTAAACCACCAAGATACAAGACCTGCGCGTCCAACTGTCCTGTTCCTGATATGGTTTTACGGAAATATTCCGTACCATTCAACTTTACTTGTACCAGCGTAACATTTCGTATTACCTATTATGAACATATAAATTCACATATGTACACATGTTATATAAACACTAGCATATTCTGCTCTAAGAGTGTATTGTACATACCTCTATTAAATGATTGAAACCATTGTCCAACTTGACTCCGCTGACAGTGTATGATTCTGGTGTTCCATTGAACAGAATACTGACCAACAATTCACCTGCTTCGAGTTTGGCAGAGATATGATTATCGTCATTGTAACTTGCGCCGCTGAGTGTTGATCCTATGTAGAATATCTGTCCAGCACTTTGTCTAGTTCGTATGAACATTGATATGTCCACAATAGAACGTACAGCACGACGAGCTGTATCGGTTATTGTTACAGTAGCTAGTGAATTTGTGATGTTCTCATAACCAAACGTAGCAGCGGTATAGTCTGTAAAAGTAAAACGAATATTTTATGTAAATCACGGTAAATTTAATTTCTATAATATAGACAAATAAATAACAACTATGGTTTACTCACTATATTGACAAGTATGACCTAAATAAGGCCTTTCGCAAGTGCAACTGAATGTTCTCCATTTATCTGTACACCGGCCACCAGAATGACAGGGGTTTGGGTTGCACTGTGGCGTTCTGGAGCAACCGACTTCGACATCAACTAGTGACATCCAGGATATGTTTTGGGGTAGTACCTAGAGTACAATATTAATATGTAGAAAAGCACAATACTAATATGTAGAAAAGAACAATACTAATATGTAGAAAAGAACAATACTAATATGTAGAAAAGGCAATCAAGTTATTAATATGATACACTCGTACCCATTCTCCGTTGATTATGACATCTTCAGTACAACCAACGAATGCTGGTGGTCCATGTGTTAATCTGCGAAGCTCACTAATGGTCCCCCCCAAATATGTAGTAGGAAAACTAGTATGAGTCGCGTTGGAACCTTCATTCAAGTTTATGGGATAAATAGTCTGTTCTTCATTGGCAGCCAAGACTAGATGAGATGAATTAATAGCCACGAATACCTGTACATATAAGTATAACTCAGTATATAATTCCTTCTGTAAATGTGAAATAATTCACCTTCTGCCATTTGCTATCATTTAATCCCGAACCAATGAACACGCCTTCCCATTTATTAAGCAGACTGGAGTGTAAATTTAATCTTCCATGCACAAGTTCCAGGATATAGTATGTCAATCCTTTGCCAATTGCTAGAAGTCCATCACCCAAGGTGGTTTTAAACCTGAACTGAATATCGTAGCCCTCGTCACGACTTGTGTTCACTGCGATGTATGACGAACCGGACAATGACATTGTTGTGATCTGTAAAAATATATATTACTCACACGAAACTGGAATCAAATCAGTATATTTACCTTTTCACAGGTATCACCATGAAAACCATTTGGGCAAGAACAGTTAAACTTATGATGGATTTCATTCTCCAGATATGGTTTACAAGTCCCGTTGTTTAAACATGGATTCTCCATACAGCCCACTAGTTCTACTGAACAATTCTTTCCTCCATAGTTAGGCAGACAATCACAGAAATAATTTGCTTTCAAGTCAACGCACGTACCATGAACACACGGTGTATATCTGGAGTA
Organism: Calosoma granatense; assembly: GCA_022063505.1. Taxonomy (NCBI): domain Eukaryota; kingdom Metazoa; phylum Arthropoda; class Insecta; order Coleoptera; family Carabidae; genus Calosoma; species Calosoma granatense. The sequence goes on along the minus strand of JAGJTL010000111.1, from coordinate 3,219,145 downwards.
AAATATTATATAATTTATTGGTTCTCTGTTAATTAGTTAACGCGTACCTGTCACATTCGTTTATGTCATATTCACAATTCTCTCCTTCAACACCCTGTACACAATCACAACTGTAACCATCGATTTTGTCTCGGCATGTGCCGCCTCTTTGACATGGAGAGCTATCGCATTCGTTAATGTCCGTTTCGCAATCCTTGCCAGTCACACCAGGTATACATATACATTCGTATCTGGAACATACAAGTATTATAAACAAACTGCTGTTTTATTCAGTTAGAATATTAATGCTGTAAGCATATTAACATGTAAATCTCTTAGCATTATAATTTAAGTTAAAAATGCTAAATTTTATTTCAAATCATGTCTGGCTACTTACCCGCTAGCGTTCTCATAACTGAATGGCTGTGAATATATAGCTGGTAGTGATTTATTCTGACTCATGTACAATGCCATATTTGATCGCTGTATACAAGTTCCTGAATATTGACATGGAGAACTTTCGCATTCATTTATATCAATTTCGCAATTTTTTCCTTAAAAATCAACATAAATATTCACTGAAGCATATACGTTTGTATTCAATGATTGTACCTGTATAACCCGGATGACAGTTACACGAATAATCTTTCACACCATCAACGCATTCTGCACCATTCGCACACGGATTATTCTGACAGTCGTCAATGTTAATTTCACAATGTAAACCAGAATAACCAGTATCGGAACAGTTACATGTGTAACTATTCAATCCATCTATACACTGGCCATCATTGCGACATGGAGACGATTGACAATCGTCGATGTTAATGCGACACAACTGGCCTGTAAGTCCTGGTTGGCATATGCATTTGAACGATGCAATACCGTCAATACAAGTCGAGCCATTAGCACAAGGAGACGAATCACATTCATTGATGTCAATGTTACAATCTTTGCCTGAAATATGAATATTCATTCACAGTAAGTGATGTTACGTCATAATACATAACATATCGTTACGTACCTGTATATCCTGGTGTGCAGACACATTCATAATTGTTAATCCGGTTCAAACAAGTCGCATTATTCTTGCACGGCTGGGAAAGACATTCGTCAAAGTCAACACTGCAAGTTTCTCCTGTATATCCCGGCATACAATAACACTGGAAACTACCGTGCGTATTCACGCAAATACCATGTGTGCATACGGGTACAGCAACAGTAACACATTCATCTATATCCTCTTCACAGTATCGTCCTGTAATTCATTATTAGTATCCTGTATTTATTGAATGATACATGTACACATGTGTGTATTACACATACCTGTAAATCCTTTTTGACAAGCACAAGTGAAACCATGGGTCAACTGATTCACCTTGCAAGTACCGCCATTCTGGCAGAAAGTCTTTGCACATGGATCTATGGGTAACGAGCAATTGTCCCCTGTAAATCCATCCGGACACCGGCATTCATAACCAGCTACTAGATCAATACAAACTCGACCTTCTGGACACTTGATATGCATACACTCATCAATGTTATTCTCACAAGTTAATCCGCTAAAGCCTGTACACAATTCATTGTCATCTCATTGGCCACTAAATATACTAAGTATATTACTCAATATTACCTGGTAAACACTCGCAAACAAAATCACGCTTGTTATTCGTAACACATGTGGCATTATTTTTGCACGGTTTTAATTCACAGATATCGTATGGTCTTTCGCATGTAATACCCATGAAATCGCTGGTGCAATTGCAGAAAAATCCATTTACCTGATCAATACAAGTTCCGCCGTTCAGGCACGGCATTGATATACACTCGTCCAAATTTAGTTGACAATGTTTACCTATATAAATGTATACAATATTGAACAAATATAGCGTACAAATAAATAATTTGTATAGAATACTATTATATTTACATGATTAACTGTTACTGTTATGTGTGAGTACGTATTATAAATTATATTCCATTACTAATAAGATATATGTTAGTAAGTGATCAAGCAAATATAGTTAGTAAATTAGTTGAAATTAACAGGAAAGTGAATGTGTGTGTGTTATATCGAGTATGTGGCGCAGCATACAGAAATGTATACCTGTGAAGCCAGGTGGACAACGGCAGTAGAACCGATCAAATGAACTGATGCAAGTCGCTCCGTTGCGACACGGCTCCGAGGAGCATTGGTCTGTGTTTATGTCGCAGACGTCACCGGTCCAGCCTGGTTCGCATGTGCAGTAATAACCACCCATCTGCACACCATCAGTGCAAGTGAATAGCGTGGTGCATTGGGAGGAAGCAAAGATAGAAAATACATAAGTTTACTAATCAATTCGTCTAGCCCCGATAACTAAATACCGTCCAATATAAGATCAAAAGATAAAATCACTACTGTATAGCAAACGAACACTAATATTATTTAACCAACAGAATTTCACAACGAATTAACACTGGAATACTTACAAAATCTTGACAGTTAGTTGCATGATGACACGGATTATCTGTACACTGTACGTATCGTTGACATTCATGCCCACCAAAGCCTTCAGCGCAAAGGCACTGATAGAAAACTGTGTCCACAATGCAGGTTGCACCGTTCTTACACGGCTGCGATGCACATATATCATTGCGTTCACATGTAGTACCTTCATTCCCATAGATGTGTCATGCAGACAAACCCATGCAGTGCAAGACATAAGCACAAGACAACAGAGTACACAGTAACATGCATTAAATATACTTGCAGTAAGTATCTACTAATTATATTGAAACAGAATACTAAATCAAACAATATATATGTGTGAAAACAGGCCAGTACTGACCTGTATATCCGGGAGGGCATGTACAATTGAATGCATCCATATACGGGAGGCATGTTCCTCCATTTAAACAGGGTGTGTTCAGGCAAGGTGAATTTCCTTCCGTACAATTAGGATATATACCTATAAACATGCAATGATTAAATACTATTATTTAATTCTATATATCATTGAGACTTACCTGAATATCCTGATTTACACACACATCGGTAGCCGGTCTGGTGTTCTCTGCACTCTGCATAGGAAGGACATGTCACTCCGTCGCACACAGACAGTTCACAATTAGCACCAGAATAACCGGGTGAACATAAGCATTCGTAGCCACCCATTTTATCAATACACGTTCCTCGGTTCTGGCACGGCATTGATACGCATTCATTTAGATTCTGTAACATACAAGGATAGATATTAAACTAGATTCCAGGAACGTTATTATAAGTACATTTGAAACAGAGTAAAGGAATAGGAATTGAATAAAGAATTTACCAGTTCACAATTTTGTCCATCGAATCCTTCCTGACACTGGCACACATAGCTACCGTACGTATCGAAACATACGCCTTGATTCAAACACGGATTCTGTGCACATTCATTGATATTTATCTCACAATTAGTACCGCCATATCCTACATGCGAACAGAAACATTTATAGTTGTTCGGTCCGTCAACACAGTCGCCGCCATTTTCACACGGGTTTGGTTGACATTCATTGATGTCAATTTCACAATATAATCCAGCGAATCCCGGAGTACATACACAATCCGCAATATTAGTTCCGGGTAATACACGGCATGTTCCATTATTCAAGCACGGGTCTGGTTCGCACAATGGATGAATGGATAATTCAGAGTCACAATATTTTCCTACATAAAACAGAACAAAAAAAAATTCAATTCAACAAATACTTATTGTTAAAAAGGTTCATGAAACATGTAAATTAGATTTTTATAAACTATGAATTATGGAGTTACCTGTATATCCTTGTTGACAAGCACAGGTAAAATTTCCCTGTTTGTCTTCAATGCATGTAGCACCATTGAAACACACAGGTGGACTGATTTTACATGGAGAACCATTGTCTAGTTCACAGTTGTTACCAGAATATCGTGGCGTGCAATGGCATTCGTACTTGTCAGCCCGTGAAACACAAATACCATGTCGCATACATGGTTCATGGAAACAGTGATCTTCTTTACGCGTCTGCACTAAATCAAGACGGGGAATACCTGTCAGAAACAAATGCAGGATAAGCATTAATTAATAATCAATAACAACTAATGTGTATAGAGTAAATCGGGCATTTTCTCCTTAAAAAATAAAGTCAAAATTGAGCTTGCTACAACCGTTCACGATATATATATATATATATATATATACTTACAACTATTTGTTAATATAGGACACTGTCCAAATATTATATCATGAGGATGTATAAAACTAGTATTAAATACTATAGACGGGCCTTCCAGAATGCACCCGGAAAACTGTTTTCCAACGATAAGTATGGATCCTTCATTGGAGAGTCCTGAATTCGTCAGTAGTTCCGAGTTGAATGTTTTATTCGCTATCAGCTGAAACATATATTGTTATTTTTAGAGAGCATATATGAGTAAACACAAATGAGTATAATTTTACCTCCGTTTGACCCGCAACCGATAGAGTTAAATTACCAAGTCGGTATTCTAAATTTATAGTATGCCACCTGTTATCCAACAAGTGTGCAACGATTTTTGTTTCATATCGTGTGGTTGCCGTTGCAGCGAGAAATTCCAAACCATTTTTCGTCACAGTTATTGAAACTATATTGTCACTATATTGCTGTGAAAACAGTTCTCCCCCTAAAATATGCAATACGATTAATTGTTATATAAATATGTAGTACGGAGTGCAGGTACATGTACTAACCAATGCACGTTCTGAAACTTAATCCCGTATGTCGTTGCAATGATATTGTGGTTAATAATCTAATATAAGACGAGCCATTGAAATATGCCTCTCGATGGTTGGACGGGCCCAATATAGAATTTGTATGTGTTGAATATAACGATGTACAGCCCAATAATAAGTAGTTTAAAACTGAAAAACAGAATAATTTGTTAATAATAATCAAATACAAAGCCAGTCCAAACTGACCAATGATTTAATTTAGATCAACTATGAGTATATGGATGGTATTTTTTAATTATTAAAATAGATGTATTTACGCACATAAATTAAAATGCATGCAGGTGGACTTTACTTCTAAAAATATCAACCGTGAGAAACATAAATTTAATATTAGCTAAATATTCTTCAATTTGACTAAATAATTCTAACTTTTGCCAATGTCATATGCAGTTTCTTTAGCTCTATAATCTGTAGAAAATATTACCTAAGAATAGGAAGAACACATTTGAAAATATTTCTGTATATAATATAATGTGTTACAGCACTATTATCCAAAGATATTTTTTGCAAATTAACTAATGTCAAAAATGAAACGTTTTTATTTACTTGGATGAATATATAAAACGTAAACTGAGACACAAACAGAGAATTATGCTGTGAAACTATGAAGATAATTTATTATTTATTGCATTGATCATATATTCTAGTTGTAACTCGAAACACATACCAGAAGGCCGCGTGCATGAGTATAAGCTGTTTATATGCTGATCATGTACAATTTTATTGTAGTATTCCTATTCATCCTGTCTAAATATTGCGTACCCTGTCAGTAGTCAATTCAGTATTACAGATTATTGCACTTTCTACATTTATTCTATTATTCACATAAACTGATGTTAGGTTTTTCCAATAATATCGCACATTTAATGGGATTCTCTGACTTAGATGAGCTAATTAGTAAAACCTATCAATGTGCGTATTAACTGCGTCATGTTCTTGGCGTATATTATTTTGTGAATGTCTACTATTTTACTTTACAGACAAATTTGCACGCAGTAATTTATCGATACTTATATTATACAAATTAAATCAGTTTTAATTTGCTACATAATACTATAATATATTTTTATTTTGTAATTCAGCCTATAACATAATTCATATTTAGCCTTCAAAGAAATGTTGGGATAAAACCGTGACCTGTATATAAAATGAATAAAACAAAACAAACACTTTACAAATGTCGTAATTTTATCTATATAAGGTAAAATATGAAACCGAATTACGAACAGACAAACACCTTGGCGAATGTGTGAAAGTGTGCATCATTCTACAATCACGTAGTTAATAGAACATGAAAAATATATTCGGTTAAACAAAACGGTTGCAAAAAAACAAGTTTTGGAAAAATATGAAAACAGCCTAATAAGAAGGTTGTCACACGAATTCTGGTCCTTGCAAGATGTGCATAATAACGTCAATTAAGAGATTTTGAAATTTTAAGGGGCGGTAATATTTTCGAACAATGGGCGGGCCGCGTCACTAACCAGAGATAAGGCAAATTGTACAATTATGTGGATTTTTTAATTATCATAATATCTGAAAGAGGTAAAAGTTATTACGGCTGCTATAAAGTCATGTTATAATTACATATACGTGATTTCTAACAAAATATGAGGATATTGCCGCGATGACATGTGAAGTATTCACGGCAATTTATTTTTTAATTAATATTTTGGTCTATACTGTCTTCAAATATAAGAATATAATATATTATTCAACGAAACTAAATGCTTGAATAATGTTTTCTTAGCAACTAGATTTGTATATATTCGATTTACAGTTTTAAATTATTCTGACATACTTTAAATAATTTTAGAAAAATATCGAATAAGTCAAGCATAGACAACCGACACAGCATACGTTAAAATATCACTGAACACATGTGTCGTCTAGAAAAGAATTTTAAGTGTTTCGGTATGAAAAATGTGAATAGGGCCTTCTTAGAAATGATGACACAACCATAGATCTCTAAAATTAAGGGTATTATGGAAATTTTAAAGTGGGTGTAAATTAGTAAGAACTAACAACGGGATCCCAAATGTTATTCAATAGAAAAATTACCGTTAATCCGAAAACAAAATTGTTACCAATGTCTGTCAGTATTGTATTTATTAATACTATTCACAAATTAGAGTTTTATTGGCACTAACCGATACCTATCAACTTTATTATTCCCAGTAACTAACGGTCAACTAAATGAAGATACTATTCGCAATATACACGCTTAATCATTTACTATAATATAGTGATATTTGAATTACAATTCTACCGGTAAAAATAATGTGTGAGAAACCGTAATTGGAAGGTCACGTGTATTTAGTAATTGTAGGATTTTACGTAATACGGAAATATAATCTATGAAAAATCATGCCACCAAATTTTTTTTTTGTTATATAAAATATGAATTTACATTAATGATTCAAATAGTAACAAAACAAATGGGAAATTTAATTTGGAAATATATAAAAATTAATAATATGTTAAATATAAACATATGCAAATTAAACAGAATCTCTAAATACAGAAAATTTTGATATTATCATAGAGTACATTAGTTCATACAGAAAAGTACCGGTACCTATTTACGGTACGTTAACACCCCTAATCAAAACTAGCTATGTGCGCCACTGAAAGACACTTGTTCCTGAACACAATACAGGTAACCTTTTTTGCAAAATTTCTATCCATAATTCGGAATAAAATTTTCCTTCTATCTATTAAATGTTCCTTCTATCTACTATTACAAGCTCTGTTTAACTGAAGAACGTAATGTAAAAATTATTTGCTACAGGTAAAAAAATTTTGCAACAACTGATGTTATGATTCATACACAAGTTGTTTTCTCTATGAGGAAAACAAGACAGGTGTTTTTTTACTTAAAGCATGCACCCTAGATTTGAAAATGTTATCGATTAGACTATTTATAAATAAATGCTGCATTAAATTTGTTTGAATATTATAATTAGCCAAATAAATTATTTCGTAATTTATTAACCGTTATAAAGTTTAATATCCGTAAAATTATGTCTAAATAGTAACTAAAGAAAGAATATATTTTAAAACTGAACAAATACCTAATTCGCACATCTTGTATTTAATTACAATACATAATAATATTTTTGGAAATTAATTTTGACAGTTGTGAACTAGATAATTGTTTTTACTTACATATTATTAATGAAAGCTGTGTATTAAGAAATAATGTCCTTTGATACATAATTATTGTATATAAAAACACACATTTGTATACAAAATCACATCACAATCACTCTCACAGTATGACAAATTACTAAACAATGTACAACATACACTAACTCACAAACTGCAGGCTACCTATTCATCAGAAAGTTTTTCCGCAAATGATGTATGCGCCCTCAGCGCTGATTCACTAAACTAAATATACAGTGGCGGCGGGATTTAGAACATTTATATAAGATGATAATACAAACAGAATTGAAATGTTACTACTAATATTTATTGACAAACTGGTGCTCGTTGTACATTCTATTACAGTTAAGTGTTGTTCTAAGTTACGTGTTTTAACTGAAAATACACACAGAAAATAATCGTGTGTAAAATTATATTAACGTGACTACTATAAATATGTATTATAGTTTATAATTCACATTCAGTATGCACGTGTTACAACTCTATATACAATAAATAATAATTAGACACACTTCAAAATGATAAAAAATGGTGTTTATATTGGTCAAACAAGTTCGAAGGACTCATGTCAGCAAATAAAAATATATTTTAACATTTCTACGTAAGTAAATTGACAGTTTTAACTAAAACTGTATGAAATATGTTTATAACATTCCAAATTAATACTGCTTTAAAAAGTCATTACTGAAACTGATGCTCATTTCATTTTGCATCATATATTATATAATAAAATAGCTTTTCTTTTTAAATAGTTGTTTTTTCTGGTCCAGCCAATTAAGATTACATGTAATTAAATAAAAAGCTAAAATCAACTAAACTTCGGCTGAATAGTTAAACCAATTTCTTTCAAATTTGGCACAAAAAATTGTACTTGGGCCTATGTTAAAACTTTTCACACTTAGGAATGCTTAGGAAAAAATATATTTACGTCTATTTTTAAAAATACGCCAATAAAATGTTTCATGATTTATGTATTAATTATGAAATAATTTTTTTATTAGTTGGGTTTTTTTTAAATAAAGCATACGCATATTATGTAGGAAATAAATATATGTGAAAATGAAATAGGCCGATAAACTTTTAAGTTTTATAAAGACATGCAGTGTAATTAATACATAACTTACCTATGAATAAATACATATGTATATACGTAATGAACAATAAGAAGAGAAGTCATGACTAGAAATTAATATACGTAAATCCTAGGCCAATTGCATTGTCAATATTAAAATTATCAAAAAATGTCAAACATTAACACGTGGATCACAATGTTTCTTAATTTGTACAAAAGCGTCATCACATACTATCTAGAGGTCTACATCGGCTATACGTCTCATAACAACATAATGGATAATTTAATTAAATGTCGTGGGGCGGGGGCGAGAGTTGGAATACTGACGTATTGTGTGTTGTAAAATAAACACATCTAAATAAACTACGTACATATTCGGACCAGTTCAGTCCACTGAGCATTTGCACATGGAAAATTTAAACTATAAACATTAAACAATCTTTTCCTGGACTTGTTGCAAACCTGAACAGTAATGTAACATAAGTACCGACAGCGCATGTACTTTGGCATCCGCTTGTCCCACTAAGAATGCCAACCTAGCTTTCTCAGTAGCATTTTCCTCCATATTCATCTGTTTCGACAAATCCATATGTTCCAATGTCATTGAATCCAAAGTCTTTTTTAATTCAGTCATCTAGGTATAAGAAACATTACACCATTAACTTTAATTGATCCGTCCCAAATAACTTTTCATTATGAACAGTAACATACTGTAGATGTATACATATAATTCTATACATACCAGAATATTAATCTTATCCGTACGTTGTTCGTGCGGTATAGTTGAATAATACTGTATGCCTGTTTCCTTAGCCATGTCCATCAAATTATCATTCTGATTGCATTGCAACAGTTGCTCTATGATCTGTGTGATGTTTTCCGTTATTGCTTGCTCCGCTGGCTTTACATAGCATGTTTCTAACAGCGATGGACAGAGAGAGAATGGGTTCAGATTAATAATAGACTGCTTGCGAACAGGCGTGTGTTGCGGCGATGGAGGCAAACTACGAGATTGTGAATTTGAAAAAGCAGGCGTTCCTGAAAATCAGATCAGCTGTTGTATGAAATAGTTCGACATAAAATACTGGACATTCTGCGTTGTCTGCATGGATAGTTAAAAAGGGATCTACCTGGTATGGTTAAACTATTGACAGAATTAACTCGTTTCATTCCATTACCATTAAAACTATGAGGAACAGTATCAGAACTATACTGTCTATGCATTTCACTGTCGGACAATTCAGTGACTTGATCTTCCGGTACCTCTGTCATCGTGATTTCAGGCTGATTATCAATTCTCGTTACATCGACTGATGTACAAGTGGTGCTTGTTTGACATTTGAATACACACTTTTTGTGACAACACAAAGCACAATTTCTACACTGCACTGCATCTTTCAACCATATCTAAAATATTTGCACATTTTTTATATCACACAAAATATACATATATACCTGTATACTATGTATATATGGCTAACCTTTTTAGAACAAAAATCACAATGTGTCGTTCTATGGAATTGCGTACGTATGAAATCGTGCTTGGAATAATGCGACTTTAGCGAATCTTCTTTGGTCAAAGTTTCAGATGAAATGGACAGTTTTCGCTTATTATTTATTATGTCATCATTCTGCCACACAAACGACAACAATATGTCACCGTAACAGAAACAGTGTTCAAATCCTGAATGCGATAGCAAGGGATGCGTATCACTGAGAAAATATACGGTCAGTAACGAACGATTTACTGTTGTGACTGATAATAATTTACCTGTTCGGTGGTGTGTTATCTGGTGGCAAGAAAGAATAACTATTCACATAGTGACCCAACATTGAGTTGCAACATTCACTGAGTATATGCATTAGTGGAATATTCGTGTAACCTAACAATATATCTTCATTCAGCTTATTCCTGCCCCAAACGTTAATATTTAAGTACTTGTCAGTGTCTTGCAGTTTAAAGGAATGATCATCATTGAGAACAATCATGGCATCTAGGTCATACAGCGGAGTTTCATAGCACTCAGTGAAATATTTATCTGGATCTAAAGGAGTCTGATCATTTTTTGTTGCATAAGATGGAGATATAACATCCTCAGTAATAGTTTTGTCCACACCCTTATTCTTGGAGAATATACTCGAGGAAAACGTGTGTTTCAAATGTTGCGGAGTATTTGGCGTCGAGTTACTCTGAGCTCCTTTCCCTCCCTCAATGCTAGTTCCCCTCTCCACCGAGGTTTTCCGTTTACGTAAACTAAAGTTGCCTATTGTTTGGGCAAGTTTGGAAACATTTTCGTTACTACTGGACAATAACTTCGGTAATTTATCGCTGCTCTTGAACTTAGACTCTAAATGAACAATACTTCTAGATTTCCTACTTGTATCTACATACTCTAATACTTTATCAGCTGATTTCTTGTCGATTTTCTCAAAATCGTCAAAATCGTCCAAATCATCGGTACTATCTGATTTTGGAATTGGCGTTTTGCTTTCAGTCTTTTGATTTGAGGAACTCTGTTTGGATGTTATAACATAGTTCTTGACCAGGCGTCGGATTCGCACGGAAAATGACGCGGCAGTTACGGATTTAATGATTTTCGCTACATGTGTCATACTAGTTACAGATTTCGAGTCCACTAGCATTAGAGTGTCACCGGGACAGAGACCGGCATCTGCAGCAGGACTTTGGGGCACCACAGTTTCGACAGTAACGCAACAGGTCATCGTACCTTTGTATTCAAGGGGTTCCTGTTTGAACACAACACCTAGCTGTTGCTGGCGATTCTTCATAATTGTCAGATCCATTACAATATGTACGTTCGATTGTGTTTGTGTTAAACGAACCCATGGAATAGTATCTGCGAATAACGATTAACTGAGTAAATTTACTTCTTACATATTCATTGTATGAACAGATAACATACCGACTGTGAACGTGCAATACACAGTATTTGCAACTTCAGGTGTCACAGATAACCTTGTTACTTCCATACACGTCAAGTCCAAGACTCCATGTGGAATTATCTCATTTTCATCACTTTCAAGCTGACTAGGATCAGTTTTATTGAAGAAGGGCTTATAACTAAATATAAAATACATATTATAGAAAATTATCAATTTCAGCAATCTACATACATTCATCCATACCGGATTTTATAATTTGGCAAGGTATGTTTTCTCTTAATAGCTTTCTTTATTTGATTAATAATCAGATTAGTGATATTCGACTGCAGTTGGCGGCCCTGAAACTGAGATTCTACACCAAGTTCTATGAGTGGATCACTATAAAAGCTAAAGGACCAATGTGTGTATGGTAGCCGTGTAAATTGCAACCTCGCTAAACCACTAACACGTTTTACTGAAATCAAAACATTCCTAGTACATTCATTATTATATACAAACACACTCAACTAGCTATAATTAGTTATACAATCACCTGTTATTGACAAATACGCAGTTTTTCCAAACTTCATTTTTGCGTCAACCGAAAGCAAAAAGTTACCGGAATAATCAAGTTGAACACATAAATTTAACACATCTATATGACCATGTACTTTATCGAGTATTACATTTTCAACAGTTAAGTTCTTTATATCTGGAAACTGGGAACCAAGATTCATATCACGAATCTAAAAGGTAAAATTCCAATGGCTATGGTGTAAATAAATGATTGTGCGATTTATCTTACAGATACGGCTTCGAAAAATTTTCCTGTTGTTGTTTTTGTCAACAGTTCATCAAATTCTAACGACAATTTTCTATAAAGCCATCGTTTGACAGTATCAGAATGTCGTAATTCGTGAAATAAAAACTGCAGCATGAGACTAATTGGAATACTACAGTGTTTTGAATCGTCATTGCTATAGTCGTCATTATCTAAATGTTTCTTCAGTGCCTGTAATTAAATGTACATGTATAGTTATTCGGTAATAACAGTTTCGAACACAAGCAGAACTCACAGCTTCTATTTTTATTTAGAATGTAGAAGAGTTCATTAAACCTGGTTTAGTTTTAGTTAACCTTAATATAAATATAAACAAAATATTTTGGAAAAAATTCCTTACCTCTGGTAAACTGTATGCTTCCGATAATGATTTTTTATGCTCACTGCTGACTTGATTTTGTTTAAAGTATTTTAATATTATACAATATTGCAAAAAGATCATTAAAATCATACCAAACAAAACAGACACACAAGAAATAAAGATAATACTAAAAAGCTCCATATTAATTGCAGTTATTGAAACCTTTGGTACATAGTGAATGTACAAAACGTTACATATTTTAATAGTTTTCAAGAATTCAAATTTATATCCACAATGAATAAATCTCGCAGACCATAGTGTCACTACAAGTTAGAAAATCAATAAAGTATTCATTTTTATTTACATCATAGAACTCTTAAATGGCACATAATTAATTCATTGGATATTTTTCATCACAATGAAATAAAGAGCATTTAATAACAATTCACTAATTTTCATAAAATTGAAATATTAGAAAAATAATGACATCTTCACAAAACACAATACAATCGCTTCGCCGCCAATTATAACAATCTTAAATAAAGATCATTTTCTTCGGTAAGATTTGATATTATTTTTACAGTTACATATTTATAGAATAATTATTTCATGTTAATTTATAACTAATTATACTACATGTATAAACATATTTTTAGTTCTTCAATCATGAAAATTTTTTTATTCAATAGCAGTGTAAATGTGGCTTTGGCATGTCAGTATTAGTGCGTATCAGTGTGTATGGTTACTAGGTTAATATGTAACATTTAAAACAGTTCTTAACAAAATATTATCAAATGGCTTGTTGTTTTAAAACAATTACAAACAAATTTTCCCATTTTAGTTGCTTTATATTTGGGAGAAGTAATGGGGTAGTTAATTTTAAAATAAATTCGCTTTCAACAAAACCTCAAAATTTGAATGAAGTAGGTATAAATATTATTAAAATAATATTTTCATGTTATAATTTCGGCTCAAAAACATCATTCTTTTTGGAATAAGTAGATAAATCTATGTGACAATGTATTTAGTTGTCTTTAAGTTTGTACCATGAAAACAAAACACATGGGTCTCATATTTATCTTGATTGAATAATTTTAACATCATGGTTCCAATTATAATCATGTGATATGTCGCTTTATAACAAGCGTTTGTCAATATTTGTTGTGTTTTAGATAATCTATGATTATGATACTACTGTGCCCCTTCATGTAGAAAATGAGAATGCACCTCAATACAGTATACGTAATAAGTTCTCTCGTACTCTAGCTACTGATACAAAAAGTAAAATAAGTGCATTTAATGAAAAGAACAGAGCAGTGACATGTCTAAATACACATTGTATAGAACCATTCCAACTGTCAACTGGGAATGCAAAAATAAATACGGAATTGAAAGCAAGTTATTTATTGAAACCGAATGTTGATATTGTAATTAATGGTGAAATATTAACTAATAATGAACTAAAAAATGTGTTAAGGTAAAAAAAATAATCAATCAATTAGGATTCGTACTAAATGTATAAACATGTTTCAGATTTAATTCTAGTGACGTATTATATGCTGACAAAAAGACTAACGATACGAACTCTTCTAATTTGCCTAATAATCGACCAAGCGAAGAACAAATTCAGAAAGTGTACAATGTATTATCTGATACGTTACCAAAACTGTTCATTCAACCAATGGACTATTCCATCTATCATCCAGATGTTATTTTCGAGAATAATATTCGTGGAATTCGAACTGAGTAAGTTTCTGGAACATCTATTAATATTAATAATAGTAGTTAAAACATTTCTGTATTTATATTTTAGAGGATTATATAATTACGTGAAGCAAGTAGCTTTATTAAGAACCATAGGACATCTAAGGTATGCGTACGTCAAATTTGAAGTGCTTAAAATTACGCAGCACCCTGAAGACGGTACTGTAAAAGTGAGATGGCGTATTCGTGGAATCTCTGGATTGAAAGTTCTTTTTATGTTTTGGAAATACAAGTTA
The DNA here is from genome assembly GCA_022063505.1 of Calosoma granatense. Taxonomy (NCBI): domain Eukaryota; kingdom Metazoa; phylum Arthropoda; class Insecta; order Coleoptera; family Carabidae; genus Calosoma; species Calosoma granatense. The sequence continues at coordinate 3,204,126 of JAGJTL010000111.1, read as the reverse complement.
TGGAAAATTAGAGAGATGTTTGAAAGCCAGGAAGCGTATGTCTGATTTCAGGTTTAAGGTTTTTGAATGTAAATTCTAGTTATGATTTTCATTCTTAGGTGGTACGACGGCTTTTCAACTTTTTATGTTGGCGGCGATGGGTTAATTCAGAGACATGTAGCGGATAAGGTATGATGTAAGTATCATATTAACTATGTTATATTTATAATTTTTTTCTTTTGCAGATGATGCCAGATTCAGACAGAGAACGAATTCAGCAGGCGGATAATTTGTCAGCTGCTAAGTTAGCTTTATTTGTTGGTTTGTTTCCTAATTTAACGCAAATACCATAATAAATATATAAATGTTGAATTCAAACAAATGTTAGATATTAATTAATAAAGTGATATATCACGCTAATAATGTATTATTGACCATTCTATAATTTTACAGTTGGTGTGAACATGCAATATGGATACGTTGTCAAATATCAGTTTTATGTAATTTATACTATTTTTGCTTAGTAAAAAGTTTTATTGAAACAGCAGTAAGATAAATTTGCACTTTACGTACGAACCGTTGTTTCCCAAATAAAGGAAGGAATTTTGAATATGCATTTTTTTAAAATCTTAAGCTACACTTACAAGATAAAAAATAAAGTAAAATTTTAGTATTGATAAATTCGAATGGTTTGTTTAGAGGTAGGACTATAATCGGCTTAGTTCGTGCCCCTACCTTCACTTTGCTGATAATGTTGGTCATGGTCGCGCCATAGAAAAGTATAAAGTTGTTTCACCGCCCTCTTGCATTAGTCACCAATTATTATTATAAAATAATGTATATGTGTGTTTTGTATTGACATTTTTTAATTATCCCTAATTGAAATAGTATTTGCAGTAATTATTTTTCTGGGTAAGTCATATGTTACTTACTTTAGCTTGTCAATAGGTTAACTTAAACGGCCTCCTTGATAAAATTCTTGTAAAAACTTGTATTTACTGTAAAAATGTTGATACACACTAAATTTGTGAATTATGAGTTACTCTAATCATTTCAATTTTACAATTTATTTGTTTATTTTATTGTACGATATTTTGGTGTGTTGCAGACATCCAGTAACCGTAAAATGTCATCTGGTCGGCCTATCAAATGTGTTGTTGTAGGAGACGGAACTGTTGGTAAAACTTGTATGTTAATTTCATATACAACAGATAGTTTTCCAGGAGAATATGTTCCCACTGTGTAAGAAATAATTAATTACTTTTTTATATTTGAACGATTACTGTCAGAATTGTCAATTATTTTCGTCTAGATTTTGTAAATTTATTATGGTATATATTTTTGTGATTTATATATTCGCGTTGCTGTTTTACAATGTGTATGTGTTCAACAACATGAGTTGTTATTTAAGTGTACAATGTTTATATGTGAATGTATTGTTTTATATACTTAATATTCAGATGTAGTTCCGACTAAGAAGTTGACTATTTTAGGCAAACCTACGTAATTGTCATAGATTTTTGATTGCAATATAAACTTGATAGAACATTGATATAAAATTAATGAGAATAAAAGTAGTAGTACTTTGGTACTTATATTTGTATTACTTTTGATCTCTGTATAATTTATATTTATTAAAGATATATACTTTAGAATATTTTTGATTTTGGAAAATTATATTTTAAGGAATATTTTTGTATGGATTTAATGGATATGTAATTGTTACGTTGTGTAAGTGTGGTTTGGTATTTTTGGAATATAGATTTGACAACTATTCAGCGCCCATGGTGGTAGATGGAATTCCCGTGAGCCTCGGACTATGGGACACGGCTGGTCAAGAAGACTATGACCGACTGAGACCACTCAGTTATCCACAGACAGACGTGTTTCTCATCTGTTTTAGTGTAACCAGTCCATCCTCATTTGAAAATGTTACCTCAAAGTGGTATCCAGAAATTAAACACCATTGTCCGGATGCCCCTATGATCCTGGTTGGTAAGTGCTATCGTGTTCTGTGAGCGTGTGTGTAACTACACTATATGGTAATTATGACATGTGAATGTTCCTTTACATGAATGTAGGTACCAAGATTGATTTGCGTGATGACCGGGAAACATTGACGGCTTTGGCGGAACAAGGTTTGTCACCTATTAAGAGGGAGCAGGGTCAGAAGTTAGCTAATAAAATCCGTGCAGTAAAGTACATGGAATGTTCGGCGCTGACGCAGCGCGGCTTGAAACAGGTATTTGACGAGGCGGTACGAGCCGTACTACGGCCAGAACCACAGAAGCGGCGCCAGAGGAAATGCTCTTTGCTTTAGAAGGTACCATGTGTGTACATAATCAGGTTTTCAACCCTAAATACCGGTCCCAGAATATGTACAGCCTCTGGCTGTGCGCTGTCTGTTTCTATATAAAATTCATACTCGGTATTTTATTTACAGATTCGTGTAACTGCTCATAAAGTAGCCCTCTATATTCACGTATTTCTTGCTCTATTTTTCCACTAGATAAGATACGATATGATGTACGAAATTAAGTATTCAGAGAAATAAGTATGTTGAATTTCTAGTATAATCTGGTATGGAATTGGCCTTAACGTTATAAGCAGATATTTTCAAGTACATAATTTACAATATTATAGTAACGTTTTTTATTATTGAGGAATATAGTTGACACATACATGTATTATTTATTTTTGAAAATCTCTGGTGCGACCTTTTATAGAGATATTTTATAAACATCTGCGAATGGAGACAATTTTTAATATTAATCCGACTTTTTTATATATACTATACTGTAACACATATTAGTGAAGACATAAAGATCTGAGATACAACACAGTTCAGTGTATTTTACATGGTTGCAGAACTTTCAACGGTTCCACTTGGCATTATCTTAAACAATTCTTTATAATATGTATAATAACGCACATTATGTTGGAAATAACACATACAAGTTCGTGTAGTATTTAAATGACATTTGCATTTATTAGTTTATATTTCAGTAGTTAATGTAAAATTGACAAAAATTAACAAGCACTGCCCATTTGAATATTATATTTCCGTTCAAGAAAAGAATGCGTTTATTGGTTAGGAACGTGCCATTGAAAAATTACTACCATGCCATAATATAATAATCACTCACAACTATTATTATTTAGTAATTAAACATTATGCTTTACACACAAATATGTATATACCCTAGCGTTAGATATCACTGTGAGCAGCTGGTTTAACTATATACAGAGAACACACGACATTCACACCGTACACGTATGTAAATGTACATCACATTATCACATACATATGTTAACTGTTAATTTAACAAAACCAGAACTATATGATACGATATTTGAAGATTCATCTTTCCAGTTATAAGAAAGTCCACTACAGAGGCTGACGTTACTCAACAAATTGAAACGAATTATGTGATTTTTTTAAATTATTTATCTCGAAGTATAGACCTTTACATGTTAAAACCAAAGCTAAGTTATGGATTCTAGTCACAGACTTTTTCGAGTCAGGACTACTATGATGCATTTGATATGTTAGTTTATAGAAAAGGAATTGTTCTTTAAAGGCACCACTTTTGTCTTTGTGTGTTTGATAATGGTACATATAACTAATAACAATAATTTACCTTTTGTAAACTGTTTTGTGTATTAAAATAAAAAATATATATATATACATTTAATTTTCTATTGTGTACTATAAAATAACATAAAAACTAAATGTAAAAACATTATATTATCAATATACGAGAATTGCCATACACATGAATTTTTAAACTTGGCGCTCAAATAATACTCCCGGCACTGTCGCCACCTCCTATCATGTTATATCAAATATCCCTAGTATGATGAATAAATTCAGCTGAATGCGACAGTCATGGGGTGCATGGGGTTACGTTTAAAAGGAAATAATTTGTGTTTTCTGACAGATTTACAGTTTGTTCAGTGTCTAGCAATATTGTTTGGCTTGTTTAATTTATCTGTGTGTTTATTCGAAGACCAAATTGGAAAATTTGATTGGTTAGTAATGATTGTGAATATTGACACTCTATTAATATTTATCTATTAAAATTAATTGTATACATACCATTCACATAATTGTTATTTTTAGGAAACAAAACTATGTTGGACAAATAAAGTTTGCTCACTTTGATACAGTTTCAACAGCTAAAAAAATTATCATAGCTACCGAGGAAAATGTAGTTGCCGCATTGAATTTAAAGTCGGGACAAGTTTTATGGAGACAAGTGTTAGAACGGGCTCAGCAGGGTCAAATACAGTACATGCATGTAGATAGCGAAGTAATCACTGTATCTGGCAATAATCCGTGGTTAGTACGAACCTGGGATCCAACCACAGGCCGTTTACTCTGGGAATGGTCTCTGGCATTTGCCACACAAGCAAACAGAGTTCACTGGTTCGTATCGGATGGAAAATTGTATCAAGTTGCACCAGCGCTGGGCTCACACATAGAAGTAACCAGTTACAATGTAAATACAGGACAGAACAAGGGAACAACTACGAAAATATCTGCACCATGGATTACAGATCTACAAAGGTACATACTTCATACGTTTATACTATACATACATATAATTAATAGAAATTAATGTAAATTTTATCATGTATGTTGTAGATGCGTGCTTACTGGATCAATATTTGCCTGTATGTCTGGATCCCATAGTAATTCGAATTTATATTACATAGATTTAGCAAATGATGCTAGTCATGTGAAGACCTACCCCATTCAGAGTTTCATCGGTGATGTATCGGGTGAAGTAAAAATTTCAGTGTTAGATGGCATTACTCCTGGAATTATATTAACTAGAAATAATGTCCATCGCATTGTTCTCTTGGATTCCGCAGAACCTAAAGCATTAGTAGACAGCATTTCAGATAAAGCTAGTCTCCTTACAATGGAAAAATTTAATGACAAAATTTTACTGCATACCTCGGAGAAAGATTCATCGGTATGTCATGTCTATAATTTATTTTTTAATACCGAATTTAACATTTTGTTTGTGTAAAAAGGTTATAGTGTCTGCCATATCTTTGGAACATGAAGTTGAACTGGAAGATATTAGAGCAAAATTGGATATTTCTTTGAAAGACGCGAAACTATGTGCGGGAATATGTGCGATAAAGCGGGACGGTAATCTAGCTTGCCGTTATTTGTTTTCTACGCCGGACGAAGCTTTAGTGCTTGTGCAGAATTCGGGTATGTGTTCTCATATTTCTTGGATATGGTGTTTTTGTATTTATATATGCAAATATTGTAGGAAAAGTCTTATGGACAAGGGAAGAAGCATTGTCTAACATTGTGGCAGTAGATTTACTGGATTTACCAGTATCAGACCTCGATGCATCAATTGAGACAGAATTCAATAATAAAGAAGGTGAGTTCAATATGCATATATAATAATTACATCTAATAATATAGTATAGACGTATTCTGCAAATCATGTTTACCAAATTGTTAACACAATCATTTTTCTTTCATGACGGCAGAAAATATAGGTTTTTCATGTAAGTACGCGTATTGTGAATTTTAGTGAGCTTATACAAAAAAAGAATAGAAAATTTTTAATAAAATTTGATACTACAACATTGAAAATACTAAGTGTGTAACTGAAAATATCAATCCTAGTTTAGCTTGCTAATTGTTCATGAATTCACAAATTGAGATTTAAAACAGGAACAATACTAAAATCTTCATCTCAATTTGACATAAAAGTATACAGAAATACTTGCTTAATTTCATTTCATACATACTATAGGTATGAAATTACTAGCTAATTATATACTTTGACATTATTGTATGGAGCTGTATAATGTTTATGAATGCTTGCGAAATATTCATACTGATACATGTGTTGTGTCTTATTTAGGGGATTTCATTGGTATGTTAACGCGGCGGCTGTCAAGTCAAATGAAACAGTTCCGTTTGCTGTTATTAACGGTACTGGGAAGCAAAACATCACAGTCAGCTGCTCAGCAAGCTGATCTCGTTCGTGACGAGTTTGGATTACATAAAATTATTGTGGTTGCAACACGTTGCGGAAAAGTATATATATACATATATGCACATGCATAAGTATTGTACTATAGTTTTGTGCCATTTTCAGTTATTCGGTATAGATAATTTGAGTGGTAAAATATTGTGGAAGAAACATTTGGATAATATAATACCGTTTGTTTTAAATGAAAAAACTAGCATGTTCCTGTATGTACAGAGAACAGCTCGACATTTACCACGGCCAGCCCGGTGTGCGGTTATTGCTAAAGATAAGGTTAGATATTTATTCTACTTACATTCTTAATCTTCTTCTACTTTATGTTCGTGTTATTGTAATACAAAATCGTATGCATATTTATAAAAATACATTTATTATAAACAACAGATCACCCAAAATGGAGTAATATACACATTCAACCCAATAAATGGTGAACCGGTTGGAAATGGTCTCGAGAGATTACCTTACAACATCAAGCAAGCCATGTTGATCCATAAACCAAATGAGGAATTCCTACGTCCGTTAATAGTGCTTGATAATGCAGACAAGCTGCATGTGTTTTCTGACACAAATAAACCATTACCGCTGGATATTGCTAGACAAACTTTCATGTTCACCGCAGATGTCGAAACTGGCATTCTGCAAGGATATACACTAGCATATAGCACTGCAGAGGTTTGTGTGCGGTTGCAAACTAAGTTTAACACATATTTATGATATTATTTATCATGTGCAGAACTCGGTTGCAACGTTAACTTGGCAGTTGAAATTGGGAACTAAAGAACATCGTATTAAAGATGTTGTTGGCAAGAATTCGTTAGAACGTGTTCATTCCCAAGGTCGAGTTCTTATTGACAGATCTGTGTTATATAAATACGTTAATCCGAACTTAGTAGCCGTAGTTACACACGGTTCGGATCCTATTCATAAATGTATGTATTAAACGTTATATCTTGTGATAAATTGAACTAGATAAAATACAGTGTTGTATGCATGCTGTAGATGTGTCGAACGTATACTTGGTGGATGTTGTATCTGGTGTGATTATTTCGTCTATTTCACACAAGCGAGCCAGGGAACCGATACATGTCGTACATTCCGAGAATTGGTTAGTTTATTCGTATTTCAATGATAAATGGCGTCGTACTGAAATTGGAACACTGGAACTGTACGAAGGTAAGACACAAACTAATGATACAGCGTTTAGTTCCCTGGCTCCACCACAGTTGCCCATGATGGAGCGCCAGTCGTACATATTGTCATCACATGTGGAAACTATGCAAGTGACACTAACGGAGAAAGGAATAACAAGTAAACATGTATTGAGTAAGTTATTGTGTGTTAGTGTGGCAATGTTAGTATGGTGTGTAATTGAATGTGTACCTTTGTGGATGAACAGTGGCTCTAAGTAACGGTGGAGTTATTGAGATGCCCTGGATGTTCCTTGATCCCCGCCGACCAGCGACTGTTACTCCAGAAATGCGAGAAGAGGGAGTTGTGCCATACATACCGGAGTTACCTTTACCTAATGAAGCTGTGATCAATTATAATCAGTCATTATCACGTATTAAAGGCATACATACCTCGCCCAGTGGTCTGGAGTCGACTTGTTTGGTGCTTGTTCATGGTTTAGGTAAAGTATTATGTCAACCGTATTCATCTATATCATCGTATACCTTAATACTAAATATTTGACGTATCTAATTTATATGATGGCTTACGTTACAGATGTATTTTATACAAGAGTTGCGCCATCTAAAACATTTGATTTGTTGAAGGATGATTTTGACTATTACTTGATAGTGATTGTTCTGGCAGCGCTGCTATTTGCATCGTACGTAACCAAACAATTAGCGTCCCGGAAAGCACTGAAACAAGCATGGAAATGATAGGGAATATTTTTGCATTTAGTTTCAATTGTAAACACACTACATATGTATATTATAATATAAATATCCTTTATATATTTATATAGGCAGGTCAATACGAGTGATTAATTTTATTAAACCAAATACAAATGACGTTTCGTTTAAATATAATATATAGTCTATCAATATAAGGAAGACGCATGCGTACAACATTCTTTAAAATACATATTGTGCTTTACCGCAGAAAACGATACACCATATAATTATTGCTCTGTCATCATTTGCAGTCTTAGTTCAATTCATATATCTGTATAAGAAAATATGTTCATAATTACACTTCTTTTAATGTTAAATTTAATTGTTACACATCTTGAGAAGAAAATACAGCTTCATTAATATGTAGTATACATAAGTTATACAATAATAGTATTGTCATTTGTTTTGTAGGAACTTTTCTTTTACAGAAGTTTAGTTGTTAAAATAGTTTTATCATGTATTCCGGATACAATATTTCTATGTATTTTTTTCTCAAAACTAACGAATGAATAGACTAATTTATTTTTGTCGTTAATTCATACATATAGGCTGCCCTGTTAGAAAATATCCAAATTCGGGACTTTATTGTACAAATAACATACTAATTTTAAAGGAATAATTTAGTAAAATGTACGGCATATAAGAAACAATATTCACACAATATTCCATAGAATCACTGAATCCTATTCCGAAATTTGGATATTTGTTCGGGAAATACCTGTATATAAATGCTGACCAATGTGTTTTCATGATTACTAATGCAAATTTGTCGATATAATTGTTATAATTTTTTTTACATATTACAGTTCTATAAATATTTATTTATCCAGGTATGTAGTTACATATTCGAAAAAAAAATATTTTAGAAATAATTCTGTGTGCACTTTTTGATTGAAGATTTGTACAAATTGGATACAGTTACCTAATTAATATCTAGACTAAGGGTTTTGTAATGGAGCATTCATTATCAGAATATAACGTAAAACTGTGCCAGAAAATATAAATGAATTATATTCTTCAGTCACTTAATTAAAAACCTATATTCCACTCTCATTACAAATGTAAAAATAAAGATTACTGTTAAAATCTAGCCACGTGGATCTGAATATGCAGAGACGTATTAGCCCATATATCAAATGTTAGAAATAAGAAGTCAGTAAAAATATCACTTCTTGCCTAGTCAATTAGAAATAATTAAATAATGCTTAAAGCTATATACACGCATGTATATACATAGGTATTATTATGCATGCCCTGAGCCCTCTTGAGTCTTTGAAATATATTACTGCAATATTCATCTCATACAAATGCATTGAATCCAATATCGTGTGTTCTGGTCTAATATGTATAAAATATGTATATTTCATTTATAATATATTAATAACTTTTTTGGAAACCATATATTACGCATCAGTAATATAATTATATTTATATATATATAGCAGTTTCAAGATCTGTTAAATAATATTACACATTTTGAAATTATGTTTGTATTGTAGAACTTACCAATAGATGTCGGTTATATAAACATTTTGGACATAAGTGTGAATATTGTAAGAAGAATAAGAGGTGCTAGTTGTTCACGTCCATGACCCGGGAAGGGTGTGCTTGTGTAGTGCTCGTGTAAGTGAAGTGTTGTGGTTTTGTAGTGTAAACTTTTGTGCTTTTATCGGATAATTAGAAACAAAATGCTATTTATTTATTGTTAGTGTGCATTGTGTGGTGCTGTTGATATTTGAAAAGTCATGTTTCGTTGTATACCAATATTTAAAGGTTGTAATAGACAAGTTGAATATGTTGACAAGCGTCACTGTTCATTATCTACGGTTCCCGAAGACATTTTGCGTTATTCGAGAAGTTTAGAAGAACTGTTATTAGATGCGAATCACATCCGTGACTTGCCTAAAGTAGGTAACATCCTTATAACCTGGAAACATTTCCGCTCGAAATATGTATTAATCTTCTCAGAGATATTTCAAAATGATTGATATATTTACACTATTATATTTGTTATGATTATAGTAGAATCTAAAAATATGTATTGTTTAGTAGACGTAATGTTTTTTCCAGAATTTCTTTCGGTTGCATCGATTAAGAAAACTAGGACTGAGTGACAATGAAATTCATAGATTACCAGCAGACATTCAAAATTTTGAAAATCTCGTGGAACTTGACGTATCTAGAAATGGTAAGTTAATTTCTATTTTCGCTCTTCGTTCGTTTATGGCTTTATTAAAATTACGATATTTTCCCTTGTGAATCTGTGTGCATTTTTTTAGAATAAAAGTGATAAACATGTACGATAATAATTAATTGTACATTTATTGTAAATTTTTCTCATTTGAAATGATCTAATTTCTATTATAGCATTTGTACCGTTATTTATATGCACGTGTTTGTGACAGATCATCTTTCACCGTAAATTCTTATTAAATTAATCATTCTAATACGTTATTATTGTCTGACGAAATGTTTATTTCGATACACCCACTGTCTCTGATTAATAGATCATATGTTTATTTAATGTACCACCTGTATACATGCACTATAGTAAAACGAGATAATAGAAACAATGGTTACGATGTTGTGTTTTAAAATTCAGATTATTTTGGTTAGAAAACAATTCTTATCAGCTAGCTAATAATAAAGTTGCAACGCATGCGTTTGTTCATTTCTAAATAAGAATGTCGATGGAAATAATTGTAGTAAATTAAAAACTCGTGTAGAAGAAGTTATTTTAAAATAATTACTGTAATTTAGTGAAAACAATTGGGAATTAGGAAAAAAACATGGGTTAGGGATCATTTATTTTGTCAGTATTTTGAAAAAATTGTAAAAATTTTAATTTGGTTTAACAGTGTTTTTACTTTTGATTATATTAGAGCTAGATAATATATACAGCACTGTGTTGTTATTTAAAAACAAAGGCCTAAAATAAAAATAAATAATGCCTGTAAAAGTAATTAACAACAGATGTGAATTCAAAACCCGCCTACCATATTTGTAATTCAAATTTGAAACAAAATCATTATGAGCTGGCATTTACTCGCAAAAATGTTGCATGATTTTTATAATTGTTTTATTTACCTTAAAAAATACAAATTATTATTACTTACGTCAAGAACACAATATGAATTGTTAAAATTAGCAGATAGCAGGAAAAAATGTGAATAATATTTAAAGCTATATTAAAACACTGTACGTGGTATAAATAATAAGTTAACATTGGAAACTATAAATATAATAGCAATAAGCTAAATAAAGTTATTGTTATTATGTAATTTAACGTACATACTGTTTCACAAGTACACGTCACATATATTTATATGTTATCTCACACATTAAATATACACAAAATAATTAAAATCAAGGCTGTTATTTGAAATTTGTTAAAAAATATTTTCTAGTCATTATACGTTATTTTCCGTAAATTGTTGTTTCTAAAAGACAAAAACTGTGGAAAATATAAAATTCTAATTAGGGCTTAGATTTTTTCTACCATTAACATAATTGAATTTTAAATTTCAAGCTGACAAAACATGCAACATTAGATAGAATATAGTGAGGTATATTGCAGAACCAAATAATTATTACCATTCAGGTATTTTGTATTAAACACATTGTTAAGTTTACAGCTATGTTCAGATACGTAGTGTTAAAATCCGCTCGTATGATTACATTTCAGATTGCCACCTGTTAAACTGTGTATTCGATGATGAACTTTTCAATTCCTAACAGATATTATTCGCATAGTTGTTTTTCAAAGTATTAACAATATTTAATTTATTGAAAATTCTGTTTTTCCCAGGAAATATTCGTAAACAATTGTTTATATTTAGTCACGAGAATACTTTTGTGTTTGAAGTTAGTTAAATGTGTAGCTTCATGTTATGATTTTGTTATTTTCATATGGGAGCCTTGATAATTGGACTATTACAGTTGTATAGCGCGGCCCTACTCTTACAATCCAATTAAACAAAAGCATTGTACACTGACAAACTTCCGGTTTTAATTGTTTTAACACATAGGTGTTCCGTTATATAGATATAGAAATAAATGAACCAAAAGCTAATAGATGTGAAATTCACATTTTATAAATATCCATTTGTAAATACATATAAACAACAAGAATATTGTTTACTATTAGTTAGCGAGAACTTATAATGTTGACTGTAAATTAATTTTTTTCCTGCTTATGTAAGGTAATACCTACATATATGGTATATTTTGTGCACAATTAGATAACGGAAAATTTTTAATAACACCGAATATTTAAATATAGTATTGTTTTGTTTTCGAGATAACACTTATAGGCTAATTAGGTACTAAATACTGGTAGCTTATGAAACAGATGTAAATGTGTATGTACTTACGTGTATTTGTTTGTTTTGACTAATGAAGAAAGTTGAATTTTAAGCATATTGAATTAAAAATTGTGAAATATATACATGTATACATATACATACAATTTTCACTATGTGCATATTGGTATACTTATGTGATAAAAGTTTATTTTCATACTCGTAACAAACTATGCAATTAGCGACTAGTTATATAACAAAAATAATATCTTAATTAGGAAACCTGAGCTAAATATATACATATCATTTTTAAATACTTCTCAGTCTATTTTATACAACTGAAATTTAAATCCACAGTGAATTGAACATTGAAAAATATGTAAATCTGTAATAGTTTCTTGTAAAATACCGGTATACTGTTAACAGTTTATAAAAACTGATATTTGCACTTTAACTGTAGTTTTTTTTGTTTAGAAATAAAGAAAAAAACTGTTTAAAAAGTTCCCTTGACATATGTATAGTTTAGTATGACGTAGGTAATTGTGGAACTTAAGTTGTCTGTGATTCATAAGACGAGTTAACATGCTGTTTTGTTTATTATTCAAACCATTTACCAATCACTTATTGCTAATATTAGATGTTTGTTTAAATCCTTTGGCCTTAAATATCATCCGGACACCTATATAAATATCGGCGAAAATAAATTTGTGTATGTAATAATGTATAAGTATTGTAATAATGTGTAAGACCTGTTGGTATATGTTTGCGTAACATGTACTTGTGTGTACATGTGCACGTTAAACTAAGTACGTTGATTACGTGATAATTATGTAGACAAGTAAAATCAACTGGGCCTTGAATAATTTCGTTGTTTTCCCATTAACGTGAAACTGTACGTAGTATTTTTCATTATTTTCATTGTCATATTTATTTGATTCGCAAGTGTATTTTTGTGTACAATGTATTCTTATCATTTTTAGAGAAAATACATTTAATTTTTGTATACATTTCTCAATAACAATTTTCTAAGTACAATTCAAATTTTTCATCATTTATTTTATCAAACTGTCATTGGTATATTGAAATTATACATTGTAATGTACTGTAACATTAACAAAATTTTCAACCTCAGGAGGTGATGGAAGGTGTACAGTAAAGAGAGCTACTACACAGAAACGTAACACGAGTTTATTTCAAAACTGATTATGTACAAAAATGGAGAAAACTATCTGATTCGAATTTCACCCTTCGGCGGTCACAACTGTACTGTCGCCCTCATCCTACTACTCACTCCCACACACCCCGCGGGGATTGAGGTGACCGAGGCCTAACTAAGGGCGCAATAATTCGAATCGCAACAACATGCAGATATAATCCTAAATGTAAAATAAATGGTTGATCAATTTCAGAAAAAAATAAAACAATAACATTGTTAAACTCTTGTGTCTACATGACTATTATTTTTAGCAATACATACATATTTGCAGAAGTATGATGTGTAACTCATGTTGAAACTATTGTTAATACAGACATGCATGTTTTTAATTCAGAGAAGAATGTGTGGATGATTATGTTTGCAATATAAAGTCTGTTGCCGAGAATCTTCTGAAAAGTGTATACTGTCGAAGTTTCATGACCCTGAATGTGTTTGTTACCGGTGTTTGGGTCAGATTTTGGAGTCGATGACATCATACTATGTTTTGCTATATGTATTTGAATCTGAGAAATGAAATGCGATGCGTTTCTCTTTGTTGTTCGGTAGATTCGATTGGACAGGTAACTTAATTAGAGTATAATTTTATATACGTACGTACATTGTGGGAAAAGTGTATTATTTAAACTAACATATTAATATTAGATGATGGTTAGATGTAAAACACATATCGGTTCACCGTTATGTGTATAAGTTGCCTACCTGGATTATGTACTCCACTGAATAATTATGTCAGTCACACCTAAGTATGGATTATGAAAGGGGATGGTTAATCGCGCAAGGGTAGGTTATACACCTGTATACCCTCTATATGTATGTATACACCTGTTTTATGAATTTGGTAACTAGGATACGTACTCTTATTTTATCTCCCTGATTAGCACTTCGCTTCATCGATTATGAATTGTGCCGTAATGAACACAAGGTTATGGCAATGACGTCATAGCTGTGGAATGTAAACAACGTCCTATGTTGCGATCACAACGTGCCGTGCAACTTGAACGTGAAACGTGCGCGTGCGCCGTGTACTTTAACGTGTTGCATGCAAGGGAAACGATATCGCTATTAGTTGTTACACCCACCGTATTTAGACAAAGCAGATTCAATTCGTGGAATGTTGTTTAGTTGCGTTACGTTTTTTTCATAACGGTAACAATATCCGTATGGCGTTAGTAATATTATTAAATATGTCTAGTTGTTATTTGCACATACATATATACAGTTTGTTTGATACCATATTTATCAGTTTTGTACTTGCAAGAAAATTATGGCAAATAATTTAAAAAATACTATTTTTCTTTTTTCCTTTTCATGCACATTTGATTCAATAACGTTAAGAAGATTTAAATTTATTTTTAGAAGATAAAAAAGAAATGTATAGTTGCAATATGATAAACAGACAATAAAATATAGTAATATATTTTGCCATGAAGGCAGATCTACGCAAATGAATGAAAATCTGTTAAAACATTGATTTTAATCGGATTTCCGTTGTACCTCTGATATTTCTCATAATGGATTATTGTACCGCTACAAAACTATCTTTGTGTTGATAATATTTGTGTACTGATCTGCAATTTATTTAATAAACAATTAACTGAAATTCATTCTAGAAAAATAAATTTATAAAGTATGACTAACGTTTGAAAAGCAATTGTGTTATCTACAGTTTCGTAATTTGTATTTTTAGCATTTTCCGTTCATGACTCATTGATATATGATAGTGAATACTAATAAATATACGTATATTTGTTACATCTTGCTATACTAAGGTGAAGTACAGCAACCCCCCCCCCCACCGTCTAACACGGTACTTGTATAACAGGGTTTCGCATTAACACTTGAGAAAAATTGCAGCAATCCTCCATATAACACGATATGTTTAACATGGTTTTTAGCTATTACGATGGATTGTTAATCCCCCGTAATTTATATAAATAACGTATGTTTGTTGGTTTTCTTGAGGTAACCCTAATTTTTTACTGGTTCCTAGTCCTCGTATAACACGATTTCACCTAACATTCGATTTTTTAATAACGTATCTACCTGTAAGATTTCCTAGATCGCCGTTGAGTAATTTAAAATGATTACATGTATATAAATATAAAATTTCTCCCCTGTTCACTTGTGTAAACAGAGCATTCGAGATTAATGCAGTGGTTTGCTGTCATCGAGGTTTTGGCTTACACTACAATACACATTTTGAATCCCTACGCAATATACAATGAATTGTTTGTTCACAAGATCAGTGGTGCGGAAATTGTTTTGTAGGTTCAATTTTCATTTCATATCGAAGTTTCACTACCCGCAACACACTTGAACTGTGTATGGTTACAACTTTCAGTACCTATTCAAAACGAGATACAATACTGACTGTGTATATAGTATAGCAAGTAGATAAAAGTGTCCGTTTTGTCAATCAACGTAACTGACAGTAGTAGCCAGTTAGTTTAATGATAACAGATATTCCCATAGATTATATATACATTTACAGTAATCCCTCCATTTACGCGAATTCACTTTAACGCGAAAAAATACCATGTAGATGAACATATGTTACATTTGACATACATATTACTAAATGCATGATCAACTTTGTATGCTATCCATAATGAATAAAATAAAGTAACAGAATGATATAAACAAAATTATTTAAGGAAAATATAATGTCAGAGATCTTATATACGTATGTAAGTTAGAAATGTTTTCTAGAATGAATTATAAACCTGTCGGTACATGTATCTAGAATATCAGTGTTAGGTAGGTAGGTTAGATGCAGGAAACACTGTATCTCACCTGTTCACTACATAGTACCGTTAATGTACGGCCCTCTAACAGGACTGTTGCGATTTTGTATACTATTTTGTTTGTCATGTTACGTACGTAGAATGTCGTGATTGCTTTACACGATAGTTGGCAGTACGGGATAAATCGTACGCAATTATTTACTTTAGAATTAACTTTTAAATTATCTTGCAATTATTGATTACTGTAAAATTAATACATGTATAGTATAGGTATAATTATTTTAGTAATTTATAATATTAGCGGTTATAGATATTTAGAGGTACAGTACATCATCAAACAATATCTCTGAAAAAATTGTCTTTGTGAATTTGACAGTTGAATAAAATTAATGTTAGCTGCATTTTATGCAATGTTGCAGTTTATGCGGTTTTCGTTTGTAAATATTAACGGTACAGTATGCATACATATATTGTTACTAAAATAGATACAATTATCCATAAAAGAAGGGCATATATATTTTTTACTTATTCACACATATCTACAGCTACTGCGTTCCTAGTTAATGTACAACGTTTGTCTAGAACTAGCACGACCATGCACTGCACGAAATAAGAATTCTGTTACGAAGTGAACGGCAAATCTGTTTATCATAGCGGTACTAAATAACACAGGAAGTACTTAGATTGAAAACTAATAACGTTTCCCATTTGTGCACTCGTCCGCACTTTATATACAATAAGTACACTTAGAACATTTTCCATTTGTGCACTCATTCCTAGGTGCAGTTTCCATTTCACATACAAACCTGCACTCCGCGCACTACGATCTTGCATTGACGCAAGTAGCACATGCAACATATCCAGTGCAAGAAATGTCAATTCTTCTATACTTCTGTCAATACTTACATTGCTGCACTCAATCTAACAAACATATTTGTTTTCCATTTGTTGCAGTGCATGATATCATTTAAACAGGTTTCAAAATAAAAACTTTATTTACAGTAGTATTCTGAAAATAAGAATATAGATGACAATTATAGATTTTTGCTTACATAATACAGAAAATTTTCCATCATGTATCATCACATAGAAACAATTGCGTTTTAGTTTGTTTTGTTAATAACGGATGAATAATGTTATGTTCATAGATATACCCGACATTCCGGATAATATCAAGAACTTACGTGCACTGCAAGTTGCGGATTTCAGCAGCAACCCTATACCTCGGTTACCACCCGGTTTTGTCCAGTTACGTAACCTGACAGTGCTCGGCCTCAATGACATGTCGCTCACGAATCTTCCGTCCGACTTTGGAAGGTAAACCATTGTTACACAATCATTTATATACCGTTCCTATAATGATATTTGTAATTGTTGTTTTTTTAGTTTATCGTCTTTACAATCATTAGAACTTAGAGAAAATCTGTTAAGGTCTTTGCCAGATTCACTTGCACAGTTGACTAATCTAGAACGATTAGACCTGGGTGATAATGAAATTGAAGAATTGGTAAGTAAGAAATACCGTCATACTTATTTATACATATCTTTCGAAAATGACTGTAGGATAATTCTATTTATTTTATTCGCTTCTTTCAGCCTCACCATATAGGCAAATTGCCAGCATTACAAGAACTATGGTTAGATCATAATCAATTGCAACATTTGCCTTCAGAAATCGGACACTTAGATAAACTCGCATACCTCGACATATCAGAAAATCGACTTGAGGACATCCCTGAAGAAATTGGAGGTCTAATCAACTTAGTCGACCTGCATCTGTCACAAAACTTAATAGAATCTCTGCCAAATGGTTTGGGCAACTTACGGAAACTTACTATACTTAAAGTCGACCAAAATCGTTTAGCCATGCTCAATCCGAACATTGGAAAGTAAGTATTATTTAAATGGTTACTGTGATGTTCTGTGTCTCATGGAAACGCGTGTTTTAGATGTGAATCACTGCAGGAATTGATACTAACTGAAAATTTTCTCATTGAGTTACCCATTTCGATAGGACAGCTTGTTAAGTTGACAAATTTGAATGTGGATAGAAATAGTTTACAAAGTTTGCCAGTAGAAATTGGTCGGTTGGCACAATTAGGCGTGTTGTCACTAAGGGACAATAAACTCGAGTATTTACCGAATGAAGTCGGTAACTGTGCAGCACTGCACGTGTTGGATGTATCAGGAAATAAGTAAGTATGAAAGCGAACACATTGAATCTCATACTCATCTAGATGATACTTCTCGGCAAATTTTGAATATTCTGTTAATTGAAAATACGTATGTGATTGATTTTTTACAGACTGCAATACTTGCCCTACTCTCTCGTGAATTTGAATTTGAAAGCCGTTTGGTTATCCGAGAAGCAAGCACAACCTATGCTCACATTTCAAACGGACATCGATGAGGAAACAAAAGAACAAGTATTAACATGCTTTCTGTTACCACAATTAGACCAACAAGAAAACCAGATAGGTAAGTTACGTGTATATGTTACTATTTACATGAAATTTCTTACATATTTATGTACATATGTATACATGTACTAATTTTTATTATTTAAAAATTAAGCATAAATAAATATTGTATAAAATGTGTCTTTTCGTATATTATTAATTATACAAGTAAATAATTTTGTTATGTCTGCAATTTTGTCTTTTTATTGTTAATGCGATTTTATTATACGTAATTAGAATTTGCTTGTATGACCATATGAATAAAGCAGGGCTTGGAACTGAAAAAATATCGGTATCAATATTATGGAAAATAGAACCAAAAGAAAATTATCTGTTTCAATACGAATACCGGTTTCATGAAAAAATTGCCGATATTAATCGCTATATATCCATATTTATAAATCGATATTTTCTGAAATTTTTATCGGTATTTTAATATTTTTTAATTGATATTTATTTATTAATGTTCATTCATTTTTTTTTCGCATTACATTGAAAATTATGTACATTTTGTTTAGGACAAAAATTAATATTA
Source organism: Calosoma granatense (assembly GCA_022063505.1). Lineage (NCBI taxonomy): Eukaryota > Metazoa > Arthropoda > Insecta > Coleoptera > Carabidae > Calosoma > Calosoma granatense. The sequence goes on along the minus strand of JAGJTL010000111.1, from coordinate 3,184,962 downwards.
TTATTAAATTATTTTCAAATCATATTTCTAATTACATATACTACAGTAATTCTTTACGGTTACCGATATTTCCTGGTAAAAATTTATTGGTTCCTGTTCCGTTAAAAACCGCAAAAAATACCGGCTACCGGTTCCAAGATCCGGTGTACAGTATAAAATTAAATTTTTTCTGTAATTTCTTCAAATGTACGTTGTTTATTTTAGATTTTGCTCTCATTACATATTTAGTTTTATATTACAGACTACAGACTGCGTTTTGTTTGTAATTTGGCTTCCGTATTTTTGCATAAACAATTTTATTGTTAAGTCAGTAGGATATATATGCATCAGTAAGAATATTTACCATTACGTTATAAACCAGTAATGAAATGTTTGTTAGTATTATAAACTTTGTATAATTTAAACAGTGTTGTGTCCTACTGTCACTGCAATATTACTGTTTCATATTGTTCAATGTTCGTTCTAATGATATATTTAAAATAATAATGTTGCTTATTGCATAATGTTTTTGTAAATTTATAAATTGTATGTTTGAGTATTTTATAATTTGTGGAATCGACAGCTATTATCGCTAGGCATAACTGAACCATATTAACGTGATGGTTGAGATGGTACATAACCTCTCCCCCGTCACTTGACGTGGATAAAGTTATCGAGAGCACTCACGCACAATCAGTACACAGTTTTGTTTATTTGCTGCATCTATATACATACACTTCTCCTAGTTCACTCTGCCAGTCGTGTCTTGTTCGTTGTGTTTGTTTGTGGCTTTATGTTTCTCGTTTCTTTTTCTGTCTAGACGCTTTGTATGATGGCCGCTTGTATCGTTGTGATGTAAAATTTAGTGGAAACGATCTTCAAGAGAGTAATGTAAGAACAACTTCATCAGATCGCCAACCGGAATCAGATGAGGACGATGCAAACTGGGAGGAACGTGAGGCGTCTAGGACACATTCAGTTAAGTTCACCGACGATGTCGACCCGGAGAACAAAGAGGTGAGCCATAACAACGGTTGTTTTAATTTCACTGTCGTACGATCTGCATACGCATTCGTGCGCAGACGCATACGTAACGTCAACAGGTATTTTGTCGCATACTCACGGGCCTACCAGCAAGAATACACCCTAGTCTAAACTTCACAAACATACACACACATACATTCATTCATTCCATATACAAGAATTCCACATATGCCAAATATTTATATACTATGACTAAGTATTATTTCGTATGTTGTTACTAATTGTTAAACTATCAAATATTGTAATCGAATATTTAATAAACACACAAACATATATTCACATGCATGCATTCCGTTTACTTTTCTATAAGAACTTGGCTAGTTATAGTAGATTAGTTAAGTATTAATTGGCTTTTATTTATGTAAATTTGGGTAGTAATTTGTAAATATGGTTTTGTATTAAACATTTTTTACATAGTACTTTGGTATAGTACGTTCACACTTCATTCACATGAAAATACTAAACATGGAATCAGTTTCTTTCATTTGAATCAGTCTTACATTCATTCTGCAGAGTAAAAAATATAGTAGTATTTTATTGTCTTTATTATTATGCATGAGTAGCGGGAAAAAATGGTGTTATTACTAAAATATGGGTATGGTAGTGAAACTAATTAGTAAATGGTATATACAATATGTAACCACTGGTAATTACCTTCTCCACCACTTTATAGACATACGAAAATAAATCACCATAATTCTGTAGCATATTTAATTCATATTTTACAATATGTCCATTTTATTGTTTGCAAAGGTATGTATAAGATGTAAATAATGCTTTGTTGCTATTTTAGAACAAAAAAAAGAAGTAACAGCCATAATTTATCAATAAAATACATCATATAGTTTTGCATCAACTTATTGTAATATAAATAAAACGATATCAAAAGTAGTAATTAAAATATTATGTGTTGGGAGATATTAACAACGGTCTGTACATTGGATTAGCTTTGTTGCTTAATTATAGCCCTCATTGTGACCTCTGTGACACCTAACAATTGCGCCTGTCGACTCCATTCATGTACGGTAATTGCACTTATGTGGACGGCTGACTCAGTTCATTATCTCGCGAGTCTGTGATGCAGGTTACTGCAAATGTTTTATATGAGTTACTACTTAGATCTCTTGCAATCGTATTAGAATTACCATAGTGTGTGTGTACTTGGAATAAGAAGTGTTGATTTTGTTAAAATTTCGAAATTACAGACACCTTTTGTACGACAAAATACACCGCACCCCAAGGAACTGAAAGCCAAGGCGCATAAATTATTTGCAAAGGGCAGCAAACAGGGCTCCTTGGAAGATTCGGAAATAGAAAAATCCCAAGCGACGTCGGTGAAATCGCCTGAATTAGATATCTCCACAGACCACAGTACATCATCGAATCCCACAACAAGTAAAGATGATGATGATACTTTAAAAGAGGTATGTACGCAGAAACATTTATTTACATCATGCAATGTTTAGTGTAAAAACGTATTCTAGCTATATTTGAATAATATATCAGATGTTACAGAGATTTAGCAATAGATGGCAGGATAATAGTAAAAAATTGTCCATAATCTTGTTTCTTAACAATACTTACATTTTTCCAGTGATGAAAAGGATGTTAGTTAAATTTAACTTGTTTATTTGTAGGCTGTGAACAAGTATGTGGCATTAAATAGCGTGGACAGTCCATCGAACGAAGCTGCAACCGAAGATATTTCCAGTGCAACTACGACCTCGGCTACAATGATGCATCAGAATGGAACTATTGAGAGCAGCGAATCAGATGTCGACGATGACGACGTGCAATCCGATGGAGGCTCGTCTGATTATAATGCGGTAAGATATAATTTCAGTATACATTTTATACATACTTGCTTCTCGAAAATTCAGCTAAGAATTTCAGAAATATTATAACTATTAAAGATCAAAGAACAAATCACTGTTCACTGTAAATTTAGTTCAAGTTTATTGACTGCTGAATTAATATAAGGATTTTAGATATGTACAACATGGTAATGTAATAAAAAAGTAGTCATATCTGTGGAGAATATTAATGGTTTGTTAAGAACTGAACACAATGTATTTACAATACATCTGTAATGACACTTTTTCGATGCTGTGTAGCATATGCAGTAATGGCAGAAACTTCTACATATATAAATAAATGTTGCAATGCACAGAGTTTGTATATAACACTAGCGTACATGCTGATAATACATACCTATAAATTACCGGTAATGAATGTTAATTATAACGTAGTTGATACAATTAATTGGGGACTTATTCTGTTGTTAATAACACTAATTGGAATATTCTTGCATGAGAATAGAGATATTTCGTAGTATAAATTCGTTAATAATGTGTGTATATCTACATACATATGCCAGTGTGGGGATGAAATATACCATACTGCTGTTATTTAAACATGTAAGGAGAGCATGTGAAACAAAAGGGCACTGCATGTGTTCAGGGTCAACTGAGGAGGCATGTTAGCTTTGAGGTGGGGGTGGATGATCCGTGTTCGTCGCAGATCAGCCGGACCAATCGTCTGCAACGTAGAGATACTCCCCACCACCTCAAGAATAAACGCATCCACAGTAATGTGGACAAGGATAAGGTCGCTTCGATAATAGCACAGGTCATTACACAAATTCACTATCAGTTTATGCCTGTCCTGTGTTGTTCTTTTTCTCTCTATCTCCTGTTATCCCCCGTTTAGAATTATCTAAACAGTTATAGATTACAGCCTGTTTTATTAACATTCAGTTTCTAACAGCGCGAAATGAAGAACTTTTAGTTTATACGAACGTAGTTTGACAAGTAGATCACTAACCTACTCAATACATGACGGATATTATTGTACATATCTATCCTAGATCATAGCATGAATAAAGTGACTAATATGTACATTTTTGTCTGTTTTCTCTAAAATTATTTGTTCTTGATTATGTCAAATAAAAATTGCTATACAAGTGAATGAATGCGGAATTCAGTGTTTTTTTAGAATATAATTTTTTTATAGTTAGCACGCTACAAGCCGGCAAAGTTCAGTAAATTAGAAAAGAACAGCAATTTTGTGAAAAAGTCGAAAAATTATTTACGAGGTTAAAAAAATAAGTGGCAACTGAAGTATGTCAAATTGAGTGATGCAAACTGCAACTGCATATTTCTTTTCCATTTTGAATTAGAGTTCGCTAAAATTTCAACGTTCCATTTTTTTTTTGCTGTATGTATTTATTTTCATTGATAATTACAGCCATAAGGTTAAAACTTATTTATTGTTGAATGAAATCACGTTTAGTTATGATGATGACTTCATATGGAAATACATGTTTATGCATGCTAACTTTTTTGCGCAGTTTACTTTTCATATGTACATATTGTTTTTAAATTACTATGTGGCTTAATTACAATAATCCAAGTTACGTGTAAGCATATATTGATTTAATAATTATGTTAGTAATTGTCATTCGGTATAATTTAGTATTTAATAATATGTTTAGTTAGATTATGTTTATGAAAAAGGATTTGTTCTGTTTAATTATTTTCAACTATTTGTTGTAAAAGTGAATGTTCATGTTAATGTTTTGTAAATGAGCCGAGTGCAATGTGAAAGTTAAAGAGTACAAGCTCAGCATTGCTACATAAATTAAATGGCGCTTGTGTAAAAAGGTCAGTGCAGCGTTATATCGTAATTGTAATGCAAGTATATAATATTTCAGGTATTGAAACGGAAAGGTGAGGAGGGTGAGAGGACTATGAACTATTCCACACCTTCAGAATCTATCGGAGAACATAGTCAAGGTAAGTTACTCGTAGTACGTTACAACCAGCGATACCGTTCAAGTGTATGCTAATATTCGTTTCATCCAAACATATTGTGTATATTTGTACAAGTGTAACTATGTATTATTTCTTGGCATTTACCGTAACACATACGTGTAGATAATATATTATTTTATCAGCGAACGATAGATAAGATAGTTAAATATTTGAGTAACATAGAAAAAGTAAACAGTTTGTGAAATATTTAGACCTGTATCACTTTGACTCATTGTGTGATATCATGTTTAATTCCATAGTAGTCTAAAGTGTATCGGGAACAATGTTAAATGTACAATTAAAAGTGAATTCTTTGAAGAAAAACAAAAAGAATCCTTCAAAGAAAGTATTAAAGCTACGCAAAGTTAAAAGTTTGGTTTATGACGGAGGTATGATGGACGTTCTTATATTCTGCGTAAAAAACAGTTAAGAAACAATTATTTTGCATATTATAGCCGGCGAAGGTGAACCAACTATCGAATTGCGAGAAGAAAAGTATGAAATTCATATTGAACGTACGAAATCTGGACTGGGACTGTCCATTGCGGGCGGTCGGGGTTCGACGCCGTTCAAGGGAGATGACGAAGGAATCTTTATCTCTAGAGTAACGCAGGGTGGTCCAGCTGACCTGGCTGGGTTGAGGGTTGGCGACAAGGTGCTTACCGTTAACAACGTATCCGTTGTTGATGTGAGTCATTACGATGCTGTAGAAGTATTGAAGGCTTCTGGATCCATCTTAGTGTTGGTTATTTCCCGAGAAGTGACACGACTAGTTCCACCTCTCAATTTACAGGTTTGTATTCCATATTTGCATTTGGAATCTTAGAATTCAGCACTCTGATATGTATGATTTTTACAGAATGAACACGATAGAAACTCGCTTGCTTCGCAAGCATCGACGCCAACATTCCGCAAGGATTCGGCATGTTCTAGTTTGGGAACAAGTCGTGCACCTAGCGCAACATCGCACGCTTCCATCCTTACATCAGGATTCGAGAGTGTCGGCAACGTGGCTGACCGTAAACAAAATGGAGATTCAGTATCTAGTAATGAACAGGTGTGATTCTGTTTAAATGTTATCTAGAATATTAACTCTACATTGGAATATTGATTTTAGGTTACACAACAGAAAAAGAAACCAGATCCCTTACCGTCGGCCGATGAAGAATTAATCCTGCAGAAAATCGCTATTCACACAACACTGATAAGAGATGCAAATGGTTTGGGTTTCAGCATAGCGGGTGGCAAAGGTTCACCGCCGTTCAAAGATAATAGCGACGCAATATACATATCACGAATATCCGAGGGTGGGGTGGCGCAGAAAGACGGCAAATTAGAAGTCGGCGACCGTGTGACGTCGGTAAGTGGTGTTATCAGCGGCTTAGCTATATATATATGTGCGTGTGTGGTGGTGGAAGGTATTTGTGTACACAGTGTTGTTTTTAGATAAACGGAGTTGATATGAGTGGGGCACGGCATGAGCAAGCTGTGCAAATGCTCACAGGACTGGAGAGATTCGTACGGCTCGTTGTAGAACGTGAGATGTTGTTACCACGTGACACGATGCCCCCCACATTTAGTAGTTCTCCGTCTCCCAGTCCCGGTCCTGAAAAATCCCCTAGAATGTTTGGCCTCCCCAAACCTTACACAAGCCTGTACACCGCCGGTAGTTATATGGCAAACCGTCCTGGCTACGCCGGCTACAAGCGCTCCCCGGGCGATCCAGCCGAAGTTAGAAGCCCGCAGTCAAACCTTACCTCACCGCAACAAGCCGTCGCCGAACCATCGGTTACCCAGTCACCGGACAGAGAGGATACCGTCTTACCACCACAGCCAGCACCGAGAAAACTGTTTAACGGCTCTTCTGCCGGTGTTCACACTTCGAAAGACAATCATCCACAGCAGCAGCAGCAGCAGCAGCAGCCGCCGCAACAACAACAGCCTCATGAACCTCTTACACATACGAACTCGGCATCTTCCGATGGAGACGAAGCGCAGGTACTGCCGAAGCCAATTACTAATGAGGAGTTTCAAGCCATGATCCCCTCACATTTCCTAAACTCTAATCCACCGCCCACATCCGGCGATGCCGTAGGCCCCACAGTGACGGTAACGATAAAACGGCCGAACACTGTCGGCGATATTAGTTTTCCTCCGGCACCGACTGCTGTCGGTAAAGTCACGGAAACCATCACTAAGAGTACGTTCACGGAGACTGTAGTGACTCGCGTCACTGACAACAAGTTGGTACTGCCCCTGATCATAGAGGTAAGTTCCCTGTGAGTTTTGTTGACGCGCTAACAACATTCACTATTCGCAGGATTCGAATATACGCGCATAATAAACTTTCATCACATCATGTTGTGTTGCTAACTATGTATAAACAATATGCACTTTCATACTAAAATCAATAAAATATCTACGGATCAAGTTGGTGCAGGAAGTTGTGCTGAGAGTGAGTTTTTAAAGTTTCGTTAAAGCGCAACTGAATAAAATTGTTAGCGTTAATGCAAGATTCATAATATTTTTCTTGATTACTGCTATGCAAAAGTAATATGTTATTACAGTAAAAGCTCAGTAAAATAATATTATAATTCGAACTATATTCAAATAATACTAATCGTAAAATAATGACATTTAATTTGATGAATAATAACAGCACGATCTTTTACTGTAGTTTTGTTTTAATTTTGAAATTTTTTGTAATACACTCTTGTAATGTAAATACATATATTATGCCTGCTGTACTATATATTTCGGACGATGATGATGCATGCTGATACTTGATTGGTTATTCTGTAGGTACTTACTTTTGCATTTACATGTATAGAACTATGTAATTAATTGGACCGTACGATATTTACTCTTTGGTTCTCTGAAATATTTGTTTGTAGACACATAGTTCTATTCTATATGGAAATATTCTGTTATTCTTACGACTACAGCACAAATGTACTTTGTGAGAATAACAGATTATTTTGAGCTTCGTTTGGGTAAAGTGTGCTGTGATATTAGCAAAGATTTGTCACAACGTATCGGTAAGTGCTTCAATTATTGGCAACCTTCCTCATGTGAAATTTATGATTTGGTTCAGTTTGTTTCGTTTAATTTGCACACTAGACTCGAACGCTTTCATAAATTAGTGAATGCTATTGAGTTATGTAGGCATAAACATTTGCACAAAGATGCATGTGTCACTATTTCACTATATATTGTTAGAATATACATAGTAGTAGTATCAGTTGTTTTGAGGAAGGTTTTCCAATTAATATTTTATCTAATTATGTTAAAACAATTCAAGCTACTACCGTGACGAGGTCACCGACAAGGTATGCTGTAAGCTGTTTTGAATTCCTTATGCCTAAGTAACTGGTAGCATTTCTCATCCGTCTTGTAGTGCAGGCTTCTGCCTCTTATCTGCACATTTAATATGACAGACATATGCAGCTACTCAATCATATTGCAAACATATCGGCTTCTATTACAGTACTTCCTATTTCCACTCTCTCAAATCCGATTTGTGTGTGTATCTCTTGTAGACCATGTCTATTCCTACTTTATATAAACTTAGGTTATGTTCTGGAACATGTGTCTCAATTATTGTACAGCCGAGCTGTAAATTATCGCATGTATAGTTGTTTATAAAATGACTTCCAAAACACAACTTCAAATCACACAAACGACGGTGACATTAAAACGAAGTTATTTTATCTGTACAGGATGTTGTACTGTCTAAACAAGGCGGATCTCTCGGATTCAGTATTATTGGTGGAACCGACCATTCAAGTACACCCTTTGGAACTGGAAATCCAGGAATATTTATTTCACATGTACGTTTATTTCTAAAATTATTTACACAATGAAATGAAAGTATATGACGCATGTTTTAGCTTTACATTCATTCTGACATTCTGTTAATATTTATTCCTGTGTTTTTTATATGTATCGTCATTTCATAGATTGTACCAAATGGTGTGGCAGCAAATTCTGGCAAGCTTCGCATGGGTGACAGAATATTAAAAGTGAATGGCACAGATGTAACGAAAGCCACACACCAAGAAGCCGTAATGGAACTGTTACGGCCCGGTGACGAGATTCAATTAACTATTCAACACGATCCACTACCGGATGGCTATCAGGTAAATATAAAATACATGGTTAACTGACTTTAACGCACAAGTATCATTAAGAAAAACTTAACCAAAATATAGAATTTTTATGTATTGAATCTGTGAATGTTATATTATCGTACCGAACGATACTTAATTAAATGTATTTTCCATTTTGCTTTATAATTTACAAGCAACGAATCTTTGATCAGTGTTCAAAAATAGTAAGTATTCAACAGATAAACTTAACCTGTATGTAACGTGACAAAATTGCATGAACATTTATGTTATTATGTTTCGTATAATATGTAGGGTATTACGTCTCAGATTATATTAGTGTGAATTATTAGCAAATATAATTTTTATTGTTTATTCGCAATGCATGTTTTGTAAAATGTATTAAGTGTGTACTGAAATATATTTTAAATTGTATGTTTGAAGGAATTGACCATTGTAAAAACGGAAGGAGAGAAATTAGGTATGCACATCAAAGGTGGACTCAGAGGACAGAAAGGTAATCCGCTGGACCGAACAGACGAGGGTGTGTTTATTTCCAAAATCAATTCTGGCGGTGCTGCGAAGAGAGATGGCCGACTGAAGGTTCGTACTAACATAATATTAATTTTCTCAGTTTATTTGCTTTGTAGTTGTGGGTTAATAATAATGGATATGTGTGTAGGTTGGCATGCGACTTTTGGAAGTAAATGGTCGATCATTGTTGGGCGCAACGCATCAGGAAGCTGTTAATATATTGCGAGCGAGCGGTGATGTCATAAATCTGATTGTTTGCAAGGGCTACGATCGTTCAGAGGTCGAGAAACTCATAGCAGAGGGTAAACTTGTGCGAGAATCCAGAAACAATACATCCTCGTGCTCCCGATCACAATCAGTATCGAGTTTAGACAGAGATGATGAAGACACCGATACAATTAAACAGGTCAGTGATATTTGTTCTATACATTTATTATTACAATTGGGAAAATCATTGATTTTATTCCAATAGGAAAAACAAATGACTGATGAATTAGTAGAATTTGAGAAAGAAGAAGAGAAAAGGTTACGGGAACGTGTAGAGAACACGGATGACGAAATGTCGCTAGTTGAAGCACGACCCAAGTCGACGCCTGAAAAAGTAAGAGTCATTTACTTTGTATGTAGTGTTTTATTTATATTTGTAATGTATAATTATAGGTATTAGATGTTGTACGAGCCGCAGAAATGCTCGTGCAGAAACCTTCCAGTCCAACAGAAATGTGTGTTCCACCAAAGAGTCCGGGGGGCCCGAATTCGAACGAACTAAAAACCACGACAATAGTAATGTCCAAACATACGCTAGCGCCACAAGCAAGTACGGTGAGTAATGTACTTACTACTTTCATTATTAAGAGTTAAAACACCTTATCCCCTAAAATAGAATACGGTATTCCATACTTCATTTTTTCCATTTTGTACATCATTATTGACAATTAATAATTATATAATGAACGTATACGATAGTGCCTTGTGTACAGGAATTTCTGACACCTATATTATCGATATATTAATTAATGTTCTGAATGAAATTTGTAGACGAAGTATAAACGTCGTAATATTTAGAGTGAACGGTATTTTTTCTTCGTGTATTGTTGATTTATATATGTGTTTAGTTTTATGAACCCTGGTATGTGTATTCTTTATTTAAAATTTCCCCAAAGACGTTGTATGTTTATTTACATAAATGTACCATTTCATATAATAATATACGAGAACTGATTTCAGGCCATTCATCTTTTATTTTGAAGACTCAATTTGGAAAAATAATGTATGAATAAAATTTAAATAAATTAATACTTCAAAATGTAGTGTATTTGTAAAACAGTGCTCGTATTTTGTGTATTTGTTTCTATTAATTTTTACGGAATATTTTAGTTTTTTTTTTCTGGAACGGTATTATTATTTCACGTCTCGTAGATTCATACGTGTAGATATACATATACGGTAAATATATTGTGTATAGACGAAGACAATGGGTCCATACATTTATGTTTTAGCAGACGTATTTTCAGCATGTTTCTGGATTAACAGCATGATTCTGTGTTTGGTATTTGTTTATTTGTGAATGGATATTCAATGGCAACATTGATGTAATATTATTGCAGACACTTCCGTCGACTTCCAAACAGCCATAGCAAAAAACTACAGAAGTACTTTTGTAAGTTACGATCCACGCTAATCATTATCCACATGTGAATTATTGTTCATGTTTGTATTTGTTTCAATTCAATATTATTTATTACAAGTATGACGAGAAGCGTATTTACTACTGAAAACATGCATTCCGGATATTTAGACATAGTCGCATATATCCATGACACTATTTCATATAAGTATGAGAAATAGTATTACATACATACATACAAGGACGACTTTGTCTAAATTTAATGAATCAATTTTTTTTAATGTGATACATAAATTATAATAATTAATGATCATATTACGTATAACAGAAAATATAATAAAATATTTAATTGAAATATCCACTATCTGTAATATACACAGATGTATATTTAACAGAACAATATCTTTTTTGCAGTAAAATATTACAAATTTTGGATTTATTTAAAACAGCAAATGAATTTAAAACGGTGTAAAAATCTTTTTGAATTGTTGTTTGTAATACACTACACACTACAGTGTATTTTAAGTTTATAACTTATAGACAGTGATAAGCCAGTTGTTAATATATTTTTTTTCAAATTTACGATTAAAAATTTCTCCGCTCGTCACTGCTTATAAATAGAATTTATTAACAACTTCAATACTGTCTAATTGTGATAAAATGAATTATTTTCTCGTTGTAAATTTTTGTATACAATATGTAACAGAACAGTTTTTTTTATTGGCAAGAATTATTGTTGAATTTTAGTGTTTAAATAATTCTGCCGTCTCGTCCCTTCTGTTACATTGTTGTTCATTCTAATATAACGTTGTTAATACGTGTGATTACAAATGTGTATTTGTTAATAATAATAATGATAATTATGTATGTATGGATGAATGTGTGTGTGTGTGGGTGTGTGTAAAATTAAACTACAGATGTTGACATGGGATCACAAAGTAGACATATTTCAATGCCAAATATTTTTTTAATGATACATATTTGATACACGCTCGATAGGAAATATATCGCTATGTATAAACTAAGATGATACTACGGCAATATTTAGTTGAAATAGCCACTATACGTATATATACACATACCATATACATACATACACGTGTAATATGTTTCCAACTGTATACAAAATAATCATTGAATAGTTTCCTTTCATTGCCTTACATTACATTGTAATATTGCCTATAAATCCATAGCACTAAGGTCCATTTGTAGTTGTGAATATCATCAATAATTGTTATTATTATTTACAGTAGTGATAAGAACAGTGTTGTCCAGAAATATGCTGAATATTTAATTCGTTTTCTGCGTAGAGAATATTCTAAATATTTGTAAGTTAATTGAATGTTTCATTTATGTAATTCCGTGGTTTGTATATAGCATAGACCTGTTGTATTATTCATTACGTTAACAGTTAAAGTTTTCAGTGCTGAAGTTGTGCTGTTGCAATTACATACAAGTATTTGTTTATATAGCAAGTAGCTGCATCGGTACAACGTTGTTGCTGTATTTAAAATTTTATATAATGTTCCATTTATATTTGCAAATCTGTTATTATTATATTGATATGCGATTCCTTTATATTTTCGTACCCTGGTTATAATATGCTGATCGTGATCTATATACACAGTGAGAAGAAAAAAAATAACCGGACCGATATTAGGATATTTTATCTCCGTAACGGAAAAGATATAAAGCCTTGCTCATTGAAATATCTTTAACCGTTCCGAAGGTATAAGATGTTAAAATCGATCAAATGCTTTTGCCCGCTATGTACATATATAATATAATTTCAGTGGATGGTTCCCCCTAACATGATCAATATCACTAGATCGTTATTTTTATCTGTATATAAATGTTAAATGTTATATAAATATCTATTATATACATATATTATATATTTCAATTGTTATCAGTCATTACAGCAGCTAGTGAGTTGATTACATTGAATGCATGTAACTAGCTCATTGCTGCAACTAACATATTATAATAAGATGGCGTGTGTGTATAATGACCTACATATAATCTGTAAACATCTGTTATTTCCATAGTAGTAATGTAAATGAATGAATGAGATGTATGTACTAATTCGATAATTTGTTATATGGGTGAGCAGAATATTAAAACGCAGCAGACATCTGAAATTACGCATGTCTCTTCCACTCTACCGAGACAAAACAAACATACTCTGCATGATGACAGTGGTGAATTGCATTACCAAACTTTACCTACTAGCCGTACCAGAGCGCATGTCCAGTTTAACGATACGCCCACCATACTAAATCCAACAGTCTCCAATTCCCCGATACATTCCGACACTTCCAATCCGGACACACCGGTCACGCTAGCCGTGGACAGGTCGCACAGTGTCTCTGACACTAGCACACAGAGCGTAAATACGAGTAGTAGTCCTCCGTCGTCAGTGCCACCGTTAAACAATAATAACAACTCGATTCCACCACCGGTCAACTTTAACACGTTACCACCACGCGCCTCTCTTATATTCGATATTCCAGCTGATTCGCCGTTAAATTTAATTACACCCAGTGCGATTACAACACAGTCGTCGATAGAGAACACTCCTGTATCGTGTGATGACGATATGGCAAATGAGAGACCGATATCAATCATTGGTAATATTATTCATAATGAAACAGCAGCACAAGATGAATCTATTCTTGTATCAGCTACATACTCTTGTTTACCGTCGCCACACAGTGTTCCATCTCCATTAGAGATTCTATCCAGTCCTATTCAGACTGCGCCTGTCATACCGATGTCTCCCAACGTTACAATACCAGTGCAGAATACAAATTACAGTACGTTACCCAGATCTATACCTATGTTTCATTCTCCTGCTACTCGCGTTGCCACAACGGGCAATACGTATGTACATTCACAGTTTGCACCGACCCAGTCAGTGATGTTTGCTGACCCATACGCCCATCACCAACCCGTCCATTTTGTGCCTTATCCCTATATACCGATCACAGACCGAATCGTACCAGTCACTGTCCCAGAAAATCAGTTGTACATGCAGAAAACCATGTCATATACCGACATTCGACAACCACCGCCCGTACCTGTCAAACCTAACCGTTTCTCTGCCCATTTTGCAACTAATATCGCTTCAAAGAGCGCTCACACGGCACCCGTTGTACAAACACCCGCCCACTCTGCTCCTGTAAACATTAACATGCATGCTACTTCTGGTGTGGAAGTTACGGAATCTAAAACTGGAACCAAACTCGCTAATGCACGAATACTGGATATACAGACTAAACATCGAGAGGTGGGTTGTATTGTAGTTGTAGATATGTAGTTTGTTCAGCTAAAATATCTAATAGTCCGTAATAAGTTTCGGTAATTAATTCTTAGATAAAATTAACAATAATGTTTTGGTGGCATGCTATACGAGTTATTATTTCTAATTATGAATTAAACAATTAGGGGTGCTGGTTATTTTCTAGTCCGTATATGGTAGTTTTTATGAAAATACAATTTGGTGGATTTTTTGTTTTGCAATGTATATGATTTTTAAATATTAGTTGTATATATGTATTATTGAATACTTTTAGTTAAGTATAGACACTAAATAATTTTTCATATTAATCATGTTTGTATGTTACTTTTATTTAGCCCCCACAATCACCAAAATCAAACACTCCAAAAATGTCTGTGAGTGACAAGTTAAAATTCTTCGAAAATGCTATGGAAGAAAGTCACAAACCTACGCCGAAATCAGGTACTTAATCATTATCATTACATAGAATTCATTGTATAATAGCTTATTCATTTTGACAGACAAGAAATTTAGTTTTCTCAGTCAAGATGAGGTAGAGCGGATGAAAGCTGAAGAAGAGAAAAAGATTGCATCATTATCTAGATCTGAGATAAAATCGTGGGCAGGACTGGATGAAGCAGACGATGAACTATGTGAAGAAGCTGCATCTATGAAGTATGTACTATAATTGCGTAACGATAAATCGCTAATCTTTTGTCGAGTTTAAGTTATACATATATGTTAAAAGATAATTTAATATAATTATGTTATTTATTTATATTAGATTCAAGTCCAATACGCTGAACATAGGAATCGTAAGAACAGCTAAAGCAGAGAGAAGACTGAAAGAACAGATGCGTGAGGAAGGATTACTCACTGATGAAGATGATAAAGAACTGTCACCAGCAGAAGAGCGAGCGTTGCGTGCGGAGAAACGGGCAGCTTGGCGTCAAGCAAGACTAAAATCATTGGAACAAGTATGCCATACATACAATAACATAATTATTAGATAATTAACATTTATAACCCTCCGTACAGGATGCTATACAAGCTCAGATGGTCATTAAAAGTATGAGTGACATGGTGGGCACGAATCCTAATGCCGACACAACTGACAAAGTCGAAGATCCCGAAGACCAACTGCACAGTCAAGAGGTAACATCTCACTCATAGCATCCGTTCATTGTGAATTAAAACGTTTAGCACGGTCAGCACTAAAATGTGAATGTTTAACTAACCAAATTCTTTTGTTTTGACATATTCAATGAGTATATTTATTTAATGACAGCTACTAATAGTTGACTCATACATACATCTTTATATAAGTTTATTATCGGTCTTTCTTGAATAATTTCAGTTCTAATAATGCGACATGTTGTTTTAGTATCGCGCATACCGTGTCGTATACATGAATGAATTAGTTGATCTTCTGTTTGATGTGTTGCTGTTGTTGTTGTTTTTAATATTGAATTTTCTCTTATAATTGATTAATATGTGAAATTCTGTGGTGGTTGGTAAACGTGTGTGTTGTTGCATTGTTTGTTATTCCCGTTAGCTGCGGGCGGGAATGGCTTTGAGACCTTCTAGTGCAGATTTCCCTAAACTCGCAGTACGAAGCACTCCCGGCAACACGAAAGTAAGAGAATCGGAAAAAGTCGTCGACGAAAAGATTACCCGCAAAACGGAGGAATATGTTGACGAGTCGACGGGAGAACGAAAAGTGAGGACAGTAGAGTACGTGGAAAAGCTGATCGAGAGAGAGGTATAAGTGCTGAACAAACACGAGAGGAACACATCCACACCCCCCCGTTACACACAGCGACATCTACGCATGCGGCATGTGGCACTCTCTCATGCTTACTTCTCTTTATTGTCTTCTTCCTCCTCTAATTTATTATTCATCACTTCTCTGCTCACTGCTGCACCCACAATGGTTAGTTTATTATTTATGCCTTACTAACACCCATTATTTACTTTCATTATTTCGCCTGTCAAAACAAGCAACGTTATTTATTTATTTTATATTATTTATTATATTGCACTGTGTACAATGTAATTTTCAGAGAATTATTTGTTTATTTATTAAATAAATTTTT
>JAGJTL010000111.1:3153723-3165960 GCA_022063505.1 Calosoma granatense | reverse complement strand
CATTATGTTAATGAATGGCTATTTAATGGTTGTAACAATTATTATTTACCGTTATTATTCACATTTTTCAAATATTTGTACTATGTGGTAAATATTATCTAACAAAACAATCTTGAAATTCCGTGAGTCTGATTTGGCATGTGAAACTGGCTTGTTTTTAGTACTATTCAATCGGTAAGTATAGCACCATATAGCACCATAATCAATTTGTTAAATGAATTTAAAAGTATATTAAAATTTTTCTAAATGTACTAGAAAATAATATTTTGAAGAAAAAATGTTCTATTAATTTTTTCTTCTATCTTTATTCAATTTTGAGTTATATATATTTATATGTTCACGGTAAGTATTAATAATATCATAACTTCTTTTGAAAACAATATTTGAAATAAATTACTCTTTTCAAATGTTAAATATGTGTTAAACAAGAATTTCATAGCGCTAAAATTGAGTTTTGATATACATGTGTATAAGAAAGTCGTGTTCACCAGATTTTTGTTATACACGTTGAGTGGACCAGTGGAAAAAGCATGACAATACGGACCTGATTGATGGGTTCTCCAAATTCATAATAAATGTATTCTAGTGCAATATATTACATTTTTACAGAAAGCTGTACAAATTAAATACATATATTTTTACTTTTTATACACAGTATTATTAATTTATATTCTACATATTTCTATTTGGTATTACGTAAGATATATAGTTTGTTTGTCACTGGTATTTTTATATTTGACAGGTTGACAAGAGATATCGAGCAGGGTATTGCAAATGATAAAACTGTAGTGTAAACAGTGTAATTTAATAAAATGCTAATAGATTATATCTTTATTAAGATAACACAGAATTATAAGCCAGTCGACTTTTTGAACATAACTGGCACTTGGCATTAATCTTGTGACTAAATATATTTATAGGTTAAATAGTAATGTTAAAGTACTTAATTTTTCTTGAAATAATATAATTTCATTTTCAGCTGTAACATGGATTTAGTAACATTGCCAGTACGTAGTTTAAAAGCTGCAATCAATTCAAATTTTGCAGATAAAGAACCATGGCAAATTGTAACAATTACTACATCTTCAGTGCTTGCTTCGGTATGGTTGTGGGATTTTCTTTGCCAGGACGAAAGTAAGTTTGATACCACATTCCTTAATTATGTTACTCGTTCTTGTTTAGTTGTAATATTGGTATTAGCCGTAATTTTATATATCCACGTATCTTGAATTTAGGTTTACTAACTCGAGGAAAGAAGACTGTTTTTAAAATAGCTCGTTTAATACCTAGTGTAAAACATAAATTAGATACTGAAATGGAGAAAGTATCTGCTGGCTTTATACGCGATGTGGAAGAACGTACTAGCCATATGAAGTACATCACATCGCTGCCTAAAGATGGTTTTAACAATGACAAAATTATGGAAATATTAAAGGATAATTTAAATTTAGGTCAGTTCGACCAATACATGGTTATAAATGATATGATATTGACGTATTTAATTAATTATAGGACATTATGATTGGAAAAATGGCCGAGTTTCTGGTTCTGTATATTTTTATAATCAAGGACTTGTTGACCTGATAACTAAGGTGTATGGCCTTGCGTCTTACACAAATCCATTACATCCTGATGTGTTTCCTGGTGTGTGTAAAATGGAAGCTGAAGTAGTGAAAATGGCTGCAAATCTGTTTCATGGTGATTCAGATGCTTGCGGAACTGTAAATGATTGTATAATATCTGATATATGTACAAGTGTAATAAAATATATTCCGTAGATGACATCTGGCGGTACAGAGTCTATTATAATGGCCTGTAAAGCCTATCGGGATTTTGCTCGGGCGACACGCGGTGTTCGGAAACCTGAAATCGTGATGCCTGTCACCGCGCACACCGGTTTCGATAAAGCGGCACAGTATCTAGGGTTAAGAGTGAAAACTGTACCTATTGACCCTGTTACAACTAAAGTGGACTTACGTGCCATGGAGAAGGCGATTAGCAGAAATACTGTAATGGTACGTTAATTGTCTAATATTATAAATGCGTGATATCATACTGAATGAACACTGTACAAATAATATATGTAAAAGTAAATAATTTCTATTTAGCTGGTGGGTTCGGCACCAAATTTCCCCTACGGAACAATGGACGACATAGAATCAATATCTTTCCTGGGAGTGAAGTATAATATACCAGTACATGTGGATGCATGTTTGGGAGGATTTTTAATAGTATTTATGGAAGATGCCGGCTATCCGCTGCCGCCATTCGATTTTCGGTTGCCTGGAGTGACTAGTATTTCAGCTGATACGCATAAGGTAAATCTTTTTTATAATATGTACAGTTTTACTTAACTTATACATTGTACTTCATAGTACGGATTTGCGCCGAAAGGATCGTCCGTGATTTTGTATCGTGAAATGAAATACCGGTACCATCAGTTCACGGTAACTACGGACTGGCCTGGCGGTGTGTACGGATCACCAACTGTTGGTGGATCTCGTGCGGGTGGTATCATTGCCACATGTTGGGCAACCATGTTACATTTCGGCAATGATGGCTACATTAAAACTACCAGGGACATCATCCATACTACACATTACATAGAAAAACAGTAATAATACACAGACAGAGAGAGAAATAGTAAAAGCAGGAATATTGACATATTCTCGTTTCTAGGTTACGTTCTATGGAAGGCATTTATGTATTTGGTAAACCAGCAACTTCAGTTATCGCACTAGGTTCTAAAGTGTTTGATATTTATCGTCTTTCCGATTCTCTCGGTAAACTTGGATGGAATTTAAATATTTTACAATTTCCTTCGGGGTAATAATTAATGTATATACTAGCTACGATATACCGCTATATATATATGGATATTATGTTTTACAGAATTCATATTTGTGTGACACATATGCATACTCAACCTGGCGTAGCCGATAGGTTTATTAATGACGTGAGAAAAGAACTGACTGAAATTATGAAAAATTCAGGCGAACCGATAGAGGGAAAAGTATGTTAACATTATTTTTTTAACTTGGTATAAATATTTGTATATATGTATATGATTGATATTTATTCTAGATGGCTATTTATGGAGTAGCACAAAGTTTATCGGATCGTTCAATTGTTGGCGATTTTACACGAATGTTTCTGGATTCAATGTATTATACCCGTAAAGATGCGGTGGAAAATAACTAAACTATTATTTTAAAATGAATGGACTATTTTATTTTCATACATTATATGAACTGCTTGAACCTGGACTTGCATCACAATAAATAATCTTTTAATTATATTTGTTGTAATTATTACATGGTGTAATATCATGACTGATATTTACTTATCCATTACCAAATAATCCTTTTGTAAATCCAAATACAAAACGAAACAATAAATGAAAATATTTTCATACAATATTAAGGTGTAACACAATGATAAAACCGAATTAGCTTAGATATATCTCTGTTCTTTTGATAATGACTGACGCGGAAAATTGTGGTTTATCGTACGATTTGTTAACGCCCTCATGGCTTCATACATATGTGTGGCACCGCCTATATATAGGCGCCTAATGCGACAGTTCACATGGGTCCGGTGCAGTGTTGGTTACTGTATTCTATAGTTTATCTCTTTCTACAACGTTAGACACACTCATCCGAGAGCAGAGCGTTGAACGATTAGTCTGACAGTGCGCGTGTGTGTTCCAATGTATGTCGGGCCAGAACTCGCGCGACTAAATAACATTGCAAATTTTTAATTGAAACTTATCGGCCAGTTTGTTATTAAAACGTCCAGATTATCTAGTGTGCAGTGTATGGTGTTTTGTATATATTTTACACTAAAGGTATGTTGTATGTTCATATATTTATGTAAAATTATCCATAGTTATATTTAGTAATTTTTAAATGTACATTTGTATATAAAATAAATGTATATTTATCATAAACTTAACAGTGGAAAAAACTATGAAGTAATACGTTCTAAGAATTAATAACATAGGATTTCTTGAACCACGTGTATGTGGTTTTTTTTATAAATTTCAAATATATTCAGTATACTGCAATATTTTATATTTAAATATATATACATGCATATGTTGAGCAATATAAGTATTATTCATATGTTTGCTTGTTTTATTGAATACAATTAAGTTTAAATAGGTAAGAAACAGTTATTCCGTATGAAAAACATGCAAGAATGTAGTATTATGTATGTATTTATAAATATACAGTAGTAGATACCATCAGTACTATGCACCTTGAACTCATAGACTGCATCTGCGTCTTTATACGTTTTCTCATATCTTAATTAATATATGCAACATATTCTATTTATTAAAGAACATATAATAATTCTTTATAATTTGTAGTATGATTATAAAATTTTTACACATTTATAAAATTGTGAAAAAACATGTTCAATACAATTCCTAAGAAGTTTTCTTACAACTAATTGCCATTACTGTACAGAGCATATTTATTTAACGCATTATCTTTAAAGTGATAAAATATACCTTCAGCTAAAGTGGTTTGTACGAGATAGTGTCCACATACTTTTACTTTTAATAAACTGATAAACGTGTCATATATGATTTAGCGCCAGAAGTTATTGAAACAATAATATTACATAAATAATAACATAATATATTACATCACTTTAATAATTTTGTGAAAATCTAAGTAATTTAATCTAAATACTACTATTGTTAAAAATTAAGGTAATTATTTTAAAAATTACTTTCCGCATACGTAATTTAGATATAGTACATACTTACATCTATTTTGACCTTAGGCGAATATTTTCAATGACAATAATAATTATGAATGTAATTTTACAAATATTTTTTCCACTCTTATTTTGACATTGTTTATACATTTATGATGTAAATATTATTCGAAATGTTGAATGTGTATTTTAATTTCTAGTTGGAAAAATGAATATACTGGGAATAAAATTTGCCCCGGTGAACATACCAATGAAGAGACGATTACAGACGTTGGCCGCAGCAACATGGATAGTGACAATTATTGGGGGTGGCTTTGTAGGTTTATTTTTAATGGCGTATATCCTCATATTCACTCGATACTACTGGCTCGGTTTATTATATATAATCTGGATCTATTACGACAGGCAAACATGCGAACTTGGAGGACGCAGGTCAGTTATACTTTTGTATAACAAAATACATATTATTGTCAGTACATAATTTAGTTATAATTCGCGTCTCTTAGTATTTTATTACAGTACAGTTAAATATAACTGATAAATCCTGTTGTATAAATATGTATATTTCAGTAAGGTAACAGATAAACATGTTTATCTGTGCTACGATCATATTTCTGTTACATTGTTCCATTCCAAAACTGATTGCGTCACATATTACTCACTAATAAACCTTTTCATACACTGGACTTGGTACAAAGTGTCATTCTCGATTCCAACTATCTTTTTAAGTAAATTCACAGTCATTATTATGATTTATACCGAGTGACCTAAAAATATCATAACAAGAGTGACAGCGCGAGTTGACGTTTATAATGAACGTCACTTGCATTAATTCTGTTAATGAAATAATAGGAGTAAATGGGTACGTAACTTGGGTTGGTGGCATTTCTTCCGAGACTATTTCCCTGTAAAACTGGTACGCACGGCTGACGCGGACTTGGATCCGTCTCGTAATTACTTGTTATGCTGTTTCCCTCATGGTCTGTTGTGCACCGGACCCTTCTGCAGCTTTGCAACGGATGTATGCGGATGGGACAAATTGTTCCCAGGAATGACGCCGTATATGCTAACATTAGGTTTACATTTCAACAGACCTTTCTTTAGAGAATTCATTTTTGGCCTTGGTGAGTTTTAGAATACATTAGAGATTTACTTACAGTAATACGTATGTGTATTATATTACTATACAAATGTTTCTAACAATTAAAGGTACTGCCTCTGCATCTGCTGAAAGTTTGGATTATTTATTGGGAGACTCAGGCAGTGGCAGAGCTGCTGT
The DNA here is from genome assembly GCA_022063505.1 of Calosoma granatense. Lineage (NCBI taxonomy): Eukaryota > Metazoa > Arthropoda > Insecta > Coleoptera > Carabidae > Calosoma > Calosoma granatense. Next base: position 3,159,953 of record JAGJTL010000111.1, on the reverse strand, counting down.
ACTGCCAGTAGGTGGAGCGGCAGAATCATTTTACTGTCGTCCAGGACAGTATCGCATTGTTTTAAAACGAAGGAGAGGTTTTGTCAAGTTAGCCCTTCGGAATGGGTATAAATTCATATATACATGTAATAACAATTGTCCATGCTTATTCGCTGATGTATCTTTTAGAGCTCCTCTAGTTCCGGTTATCTCATTCGGAGAAACTGATCTGTTTAACCAAGTTGAAAATCCCGAGGGTTCATTTTTGCGGAAACTGCAAGAGTTTCTGCGAAAAGTAACTGGTATTGCACCGATAATGTTTATCGGTCGTGGTTTCTTTCAATATAACTTTGGCCTTGTTCCAAGGAGATCACCAGTTACCACAGTTGGTATGTAAAGTTCATATATGTAGATCTATAAATGTTTTCATACATATGTACAGTGTGACTGATTTATTTATGTATTTCCAGTCGGACCCCCAATTGAAGTGGAACGTGTACAGAATCCCACTGATGAACAAATAACAGAATTACATGAAAAGTTTACGGAACATCTGATTAAATTATTCGAACAAGAAAAACATAAATACGTGGAAAACCCTGAAAAAACTGAACTCGTTATAGAGTAAGTGGAGAACAATTGAGAATGATTGAGCCTTGTTTACTTATTATTATGATTTATTACACATTGTTATAAACTTTGTACAAGTAGTTTTGTACATATTCTTAGTTCCTGTTTTTATATATTGTAAATTGTAAATAGATATGTATATAAAAAGTAAAATATTGTTTTATTTGCGTCATATATCATATATACACATGGAAATATTCGTAATACCATTTTTAATTCAATATTAAGAAAATTAATGTTAGTTATCGTATTGTGAGTGTAATTTGTAACATAAGAAATACATTCAAAGTGGAATGTTTATGGAATACAAAGTCATAGATATCATATAATTATTATACATTCAATAATTGACACTGTTTTATAAATATTACATTCTTTTCTGATTTCTTTATAATTCTATCCAAGAATTATAACAAATGTTACATAAATGTTTGAATATTTCTTTTATATCTAGTACTTTATCACTTGATATAAATAGCATTGTTCCAGTTATGAATATAAGTCCGAAAAACACATAAAAAACACGTGTGATGATCTGGAATAGAAAATATAATTAAACATGATTTTATATGAGTAAATTCATAAAAATTATACATAAATCCCTTTTGTACTGCAATATTGTAACATTTTCATAAACAGAAAAATATGTATTTAAAAAATCTATTCTTAACACGCACTTGGGACATTCAAGTTTTTGTAATATATGTAATGTGCAAATACTTACTTTATCTTGCCAATGACGATTGTTAACACATGTTTGGTACCCCATTCTAGTAAAAGATACCGAATTATACAAGGGTACCCAAATATCTGGTAATAACCAATATAAAAAATCGTCCAATTTTTTCCGTAATCGAAAGGACTTCTTGTTTACTAAATCACGCATCTGAAATGTGCAATAGATTAAAAAAAATTGTTTTCAGTGAGTTGAAATATAATTTACCTCCACGTAATTATACATAGCCAAGTCACATATAGCATGGGCATCTTTGTACCGAATTTTAGTAAATTCGGGAAGAACGGCTTGCAAGTTATCTTCGTATCGTTCCATCAGTTGATCCAGAATGAAACAATCTTCGAATCCTGCATTCATTCCTTGGCCATAGAAAGGTACCATTGCATGAGCTGCATCACCAATAATTACAGCTCTGTCACTCACATGATATGGATGACATTTTATAGACACTAATGGTGATGGTGTTGCTTTAAAGAAATCATTCACTAATTTTTTTTCACCTATTAGTTCTATAGAATCGGGAAAATATTTTTGAAAGAACGCTAACAGGGTTTCACTTGTATCAAGTAATTTAAATTTGGCAAAAGGCATAAATAATGTAACGGTCCATGTGTGATCCTGATTTGGAAGTGCGATCATCATAAATTCACCTCTTGGCCATATATGGAGATAATTTTTTTCCATTGCAAACTGAAAATATAAATATCTTTTAAATCTTTTCCTTACTGCATATGTATGTATAATATACAGTACCTTATTATCTTTAGGAGGAATACATAATTCTAAATATCCATGTTCGATATATTTCTGGCTGAAATCAAACAATGGTTGTTTCATCATACTTCGTCGGACAGCTGAAAATGCACCATCGGCACCAATTATTAAATCAGTGCAGATGTCAATGGTTTGTTTAGTTTGAGTTCTGTAAAAAAATATTTGTATAAATGTTTATTACATATTTGTATACATATATAACTTACTGCATTATAGTGACCCTTCCTTCATCCAGATCTGCATTTACTAGCTTGTGGTTAAAATGGAGTGTTACGTTATCATATTTCTCTGCAGCTGAAACAAAACGTTGATTGGATACTTGACACCTCCGGCGAATAATTTTACTTTTATATAAATAGTTTTTTTTCACAAAGATACCTATATCTTATTTCCAAATATGAAACACAGTAAGTAAATATTGTTTTTCTATTGACGGATTTTACATGTGGTTTAATATATTACCACATATATGACCATGGTATACGATCTGCGTATCATTACGGAGTGAAACCTTATTTTTACTAATACCTAAGGTAACTTGATAGCCTCACTAAGGTATCGAATAATTTATAAACTGAACTCACCAGTCAGTAAAACTTCATTTAAATATTTTCGTCCCACGGAATAGATGCACTGCAAAATTATAGAATATTTGTGTTTTATTCCAGTATGTATGCCCAACTTTGTACAGGAAATCCTCATATAACACGATGTTGTACGAAATCGTGTTTTATAGGACTGACAATTTGTTAAGCGATGTGCGCTACCGTGTTTTGTGAAGTTTGTTGCAATTTAATAAACATGCAAGAGCAAAACCATGCCAGATATACCGTATTAAGCGAGGACTGTCGTAATTTAGTAACTGTATTAGTGTGAAATCGAGATATATAATTATTGTGTTATACAGGGGGTTCCTGTACATTTATAATAGGGACTACAATACCTGCTTGGTGCGGATATCATAGGGAATAGAATGTTTTGAATTATCCAAACTGTGAATCATACGTCCTTGCATGGGGATACCATGTTGCATTATCAGATGATCTTCACATCCTACCTGTTTGAGGGCACACCTGGCCCGGGCAGACATTGCCAAATTAATGGACCTTCCTTGAATATGTTCCGTTTTGCGTATATCTAAAAAAGGAATAATTTTTTAAAATCATTTGTATGTCTTTTTATAGAATACATCATTATTAATAATGAAACTCGCAAAAAAATATAACAAGATTTACAAACAAAAATTATCAATATTATTTGCTTTGTTATCATGACAAAATAAATTAAAAATTATTGAAATACGATACGATGGTAAAATTGTAATAATAAAACTGATACATATGTTAATTATTATCGTACTTACCGTTTCTATATTCGTATAAATTAACTATATGCCCCCGTTCAGCCATAAAACAGGCACAAAGTGACCCCACCTAATAAAATTTATTAACAAATAATAAATACTGATATGGATATTTTGTAAAACGTATATCATTAATTAATGTTAACAGTACTATCAACAAAATAATTATAAACACATTTTTAATTTCAATACAATTTTTAAATTTTACCTACATCCAGGTCATGATTCTAATAATACTTAATTAATGGGGTAATGAGTACTTACTAAACCACCACCTATGATTGTCACATTGATCTGTTGTCGATAACCGTTCATGTTTAACTAATAGAGTTTCCTTACTGACTGACGGAAGGATCATTTACATGAGAACTTATAAAATAGCTAAAAGTAAAACCAATGGAGGGGGACATAGTGTAAACACATAATTATATTTTAATTAAGTAAACACAACTTTTCATGTATAATGAAACAGAGCGAACCTGATAAGACTATTTTCTTGTACAGTTTTATCAAACCTAAAAACCTGATGCAGAGTAGACTGAGGTTGCAAGGAGATGTACAATATTACATTTATTTTTCCAAGAGTACATCTAAGTTTTGTATTCGATTGTTATTTTTTTAAACTAGATATAGACTTGTAAACTAAGAATTAAAAAGATATAATTCATTTTCAGCGAACATCAATTATGTTAGATTGAATTAAATGTATGTTTGAATGAATGTGATATAATTTATTTGACTAGAAGAATGTAATGATTACAGTGTTACAAAAAATATGTATATGTCGTAGTCTTATTGTGAAATACGTCTTTTTATGATCAGTCTAGGCATTTCATGTACCATCGGCATAGAATGTAATGAAACTTTCTCATCACGAATATCAACGAATATCATGTCCTACCCTACCCTACTGACATTATATAGGTATTTTTTACACCACACACCCTACTCCTATCCCATCAGCCCCATAATGAATATAATATCCTACCTTACCCTAGTGACATTTCATTAAAAGCATAGACCGATTGTGTAAAATGCTGATTCTAATCTAATGCATGATCTAGCTGGCTCGGCGTAGGCTAATAGTGAAATGACGTTTTCACAATAAGACTACGACATACATATGTATATACGGGACCGGGCGACGATGGATCGTGATATGAGAAGTTAGTAGTGTGTTAGAGAGTAAGGTAGCGTTAGCGTAGCGACGCCACTGCCGACGACGACGACGATGCTACGGGACGGCGGCTGGTGTTGGTAGTGGGGTGGGGAAGGACGTCGAGACGCGTAGTGTTAACGTCGCGACGACAGTGGAGCGGGTGAACGGTGCACTGCAAGAGCCCAGTGGTGTGTGGAGTGTGTGTGTTGAACAGTTAATTCGGCCATGTTCCCCAATGTGCGGTGGTGGCCATGGCGTGTGCTGTTGCTGCCGCTGTTGCTGTTTGTGTTAGCGCCCGATACCGCGCTGGCCGCTAAGAAACCAACGGAAGCATCCGCCGTTATCGAGGAAGTCACCGCTAAACAACTGGAACGAATTCTTAACGAAAAAGACTTTGTGGCAGTTTACTGGTGTAAGTGTGTTTGTTTGTGAAATAGTTAATTGTTGTTTGTATACACGTATACGTACATACATACATTACGTGTATGTATGCATGATGTAACTAATTCTGTATGGTACAATTGTGATGGATAATTTGGCTTCGGCAGGTGTTTGAGTGGGAGCGATCGGCATGTCAAGCACGCTCCCCTTTGGTTTATTTTCAGAATCGTTATACGTATTGTTGTTTTTCTAAGTGACTAAGTTGGATCGTCAGATGGATAGACGGATAGTATCCCGGTTGTTCGACTGTTGTTAAATTTGGGAGCTACAGTCAGCGCTCTAGATTCTACGTGCACAACTACATGTAGTTTCATCGTTAGCTACGGAAAGAACTGTCTCGGTATACAGCAGCCGTTGCCTGTTGCTTCTAATTCATGTATTTTTAGTCATTTGCACGCATAGATGATAGATAGAGACGGAGATAGATGGGAGAGAGGGAACGAGCATCGTGGCTACGTATTATCCGTAACCGACATCATGTTATAGCTATATCGTTGGTTATTCATAACTTCGCGATCTCATGCAACATTCTGATAAACCACTTCACTGACGCAGTCCGCTGGTACAATATGAGATGTTAGGAATGTGTACAGGAGATGTTAGAATATTTTGGCGCTTGAATGATATCTGCAAGACTCTGTCTGTGAATGTGTGTGTGTGCGTGTATTCTGTGCGGATGCAATGCATGGCTTAGGAACAACTGATGATGGAGTCGACCGCCACACTGATCACTTGAGAAATCCCCGGTCGGCCCGGCTGACTCTATTCTCAGGATACCCATAGCCAAAAATGGGGCGGGCGCCGTCGCATTCAAAATGGCGTGCGTCCGTTGCCAGACGCTCTCAGGCGTAAGGTTCCGACTGTTTTTTTTTTTTTTTTTTTTAGAATATAGATACATACTTGAGCATGTAGATTTCAAATGTCAAAATCAAAGAAAATATTACATGTTTAAATTATAAATGTAAATTTCTTGAGCAAATACTGATAAAAATTCAATATTTTTTGTAAGATGTAGTACAAGTATGATATCTAAGCTATCAATCAAAACTAGAAAAATCTACCTATTTACCTATGTGTTATCTGGTCGAAGACTACAATAATTATTTTATTAACGTTATCTTCCATTAATTGTAGGGTCCTTTTTGTTA
>JAGJTL010000111.1:3105859-3152672 GCA_022063505.1 Calosoma granatense | reverse complement strand
TAGTTGTAATGATAAATAGTTACTGTATGCCCTGGAGATTACTACTGATAATACACGTGTTAAAATTAATTATTATAATTAGTTTGTTAAAATGAAGGCTCTCAGTGAGCTCTTGCTAAGTTTAACTGGACCAGGTCCAACAGTATATCACTTATGCGTGTTGTTCCCCATAAAACTATAGAGAGTGGGAGTAAACAGCAGCTTGCCTCATAGCACGCGAAAATAGTATCGTTGTTGAATTAAAAATAATACAATTTTCTTGCTCTCAATTAGTGTATTGTTATGATATTTAGTGAAGTAGAAATGAGACTAGGAAGTTTTATATACATATTTCATCAACAATATGCAATTGTCCTTGACATTCCAATCATGTAGCAAAATTTCATACAATGATTTTTACATACAGGAGATCTTATGGATGAAGAAAATGTTCTCGATTTCTTAACAAGTCTGGAAGCTATGGATCTACCCGACAGAATCGAAGAAGTTAACTCAAAAATTCTGGAAAAAATTGTGGAAGACACAGATTATGTAGCAGTTCTATTCTGTAAGTATACATACGACCGACCAGTAACTGTTTGCGAGCGAACATGAGTACTTGTTGTATATAAAATGTTCATTTGTTTAACCTACTAAAGATATCTAAATAGACAACATGTAAATAGTAATACACAGTGTTATAAAACCTGTTGGTAAACTAAGGAGACGTCGAGATACCGATGATTTGTATATAATCCAGTAGCTCAGTGTGATGTAATTTTACATGACTAGGTCCTGACGTGGCCACGTGTTCCAAAGCTGGATCCAGTAAGTAGTTAAATGCCTATGCTATCATATACGTATATAAAAAAACAACGGTTTTTTAGTTGCATTCTCTTACACATACACAAATATCACAGACTTATCATTGATGTGTCATTCTGTTTTGTAAATAAAATTTCTACAAGCGGAGAACAACAATCCTTGGATTCAACTGTAAATATTTCCACTTGTCATTGAATATGTCTAGTAGTGAAGTGACCTGGATATTTGTGTTCAGCATGTTTCAGCATCTTTGTATAATTAACTAGTGGGTAATCTAACGCAGAGGATAATGTGGCTTCACAATGTCCTCTCTTAATGTGCTGCTTGTGTTTCCTATAGATAGACTATGCTAGTGGTATTTTCAGTAATTACTGTAAATTAACACATACAACACACTGAACACCTAGTCCAGTATATATATATAATATGTAGAATTAATAGTAGGCGGTAGCGTCATATAATATCATTGCATTATTATTTCATTGATGTGATCATAATCACGATTAGTGCTTTGTATCAGTAGATATGGTAGTTTGGCAATTAGAGTCCGTAACAGCAGTATTTTTCTTGCATGATTTATGTCATCTTGTCATTGGAACTGGAAGTAATTAATTTCACTGTATTTTAAATGTCGAATCGTCTTGAACCACGTGCTGCAGTATATATTTGTACACGGACGGATAGACAGACAAATGGACGGACGGCCGGACGGACGGACGGATATCGGAGACACGTTGGGGTTATTTTTATATAATGTTAGATACCAGAGACTGGGATACATGAGGAAACGCGCGTGGTACGTGCTACCGTACCGTGCCGTATCGCGAGACCTGTGCCAAATTATTCGGATGTGTTCATTATTAAATTAATGTGTTTGTAATTTATATTGTCCGTATGTCATGGTCAATAAATATATTTGTATATTACAAAATTAATTGAAATTTCGTGCAAATCAACGAATAATTTATTTCAAATATTGTATCCCAAATATAGATGATTATATTTCATTAGATTCATCCAAGATGACTGAAATATGTAGTAATGTAGTCATTGTTGAAATTCTACATAGTAATGCTTTTGTAGACACAGTTATACGCACATGCACATAACAGTTATCTATCAATTGAACTTCATGCTTTATTTGCATTTTAATTTTGCTGGATAATAGATAAACCAGAATGCAAGAAATGCGCAAAGGTGCTAATGGAACTGGAGAACATTGACGACGAAGCAGATCAGTTGGGCATTGGGTTCGTAAAAATCAACGACGAAGCACTCGCGGAAGAGTACAATTTGGGCAGTCTCCCGAAACTAGTATACTATCGTCATCAAATACCTATCATATATGAGAGTAAGTGTAACAACAGAATTCATAAAGACAATTCACTGATATTCGTCAATAAATCGGTGTGTAGATGAATTGACCCGTGAAGAAGATGTTCTCGAATGGTTGGTACATAATAAATCCACGGGAGATGAAGACGATGTAATCGAAGATGTCACAGCCAAGACTCTCGACACTTTAATAGGAAGTGTAGAAAATTTAGTTGTACTTTTCTGTAAGTATAATTCCGTTAAGTTATCATTCCACGCTTTTGATAAATCCGTACTGCTGTTCGGTGCCAAAACCAGTGCTAATTTTGTACCGGCATCAGTTCAACTTTACTCTGTCAGAAATGTAAACAAATGATTACAAAAGCTATTTTTTCGTTGAAATGCTTTCAGATGATAATGATGATGATGACTCGATACAAGTACTGGATGAACTCGAGAAAATTGATGACGATTGCGACAAACACGGAATACAGTTTGTTAAAATCGACGACCAATCTGCTGCGAACGAATTCGGTATCGATTCTTTACCTGCCGTAGTATACTTTGAAAGGGGAATACCTAATGTATACGACGGTGATATTGAAAATGAAGATGAAGTGTTAGAATGGTTAATTGATCAGTTAGAAAAAGATGAAATTGAAGATGTCACGGACGAAATGTTGGATAAACTGATCAAGGAAGGGAAAACCGTTGCTGTATTATTTTGTAAGATTGCCGTGTATTATTGAGATTTCTTGTAATTCGTTTATTACCGTTTATATATTTGTATCTGTAGATGACAATAACGACAGAAAGTCACAGAAAGTTCTCAATGAATTAGAAAACATTGATGACGAATGTGATAAGATGAGCGTTGCGTTTGTAAAAATTGACAATCCTGAGGAAGCTAGGGAGTATGGCATTGAGAAATTCCCCACTCTGTTATACTTTGAGAAAGGAATACCTACTTTGTACGAAGGTAATCTGGAGGATGAAGAGAAAGTTCTAAAATGGTTTGAACATCAAGTTAAAAACGACGAAATCGAGGACATCACTGATGAAATGTTAGATCTAATCATTGAAAAAATGCCGTATGTGGCAGTATTGTTTTGTAAGTAACTATTTCATTTATTCTTCTATAAAGACACTAATATTAATCTAAGTCATTTTTTCTTTTATTTGAAGATGATAAAGACCAAAAGAAGAGTCAGAAAATTTTAGCAGAATTAGAAAACATCGATGACGAATGCGATCAAAATGATATTGCGTTCGTTAAAATCGATAATGATGAAGAAGCGAAGGAGTACGGTATTGATGTAATTCCAACTATTGTATTTTTCGAGAAGAAAATCCCACATATTTATGAAGGTGATTTAATGAAGGAGGAAGAACTTCTTGGTTGGCTGTTACATCAGAAAAGGCACAGCGAAATCCCGGAAATTACTGATGAGATGATGGACAAACTAATTGATGATGCTAAATACCTCGCTGTACTGTTTTGTAAGTTACCTAAAAATGTTGTTAGTTCCTTACAGATGTATATAATCAGTTAGTGGATTATAGATGATAAAGACGATAAACAAGATATCCGTGTTTTAAATGAACTGGAAAATATTGATGACGAGCTGGAGAAGGAAGGCATAGTAATCGTTCGCATAGACAACGAAGATGAAGCTAAAGAATTTGGTATTGACCATTTGCCAACTCTTATTTACTTTGAAGACAGGATCCCTGCACTCTACGAGGGAGATTTAATGAATGAAAATGAAGTATTGGAATGGTTGATTGAACAGAAAAATACGGCAACTATTGAGGAAGTAACAGATGAAATTCTCCAGGACCTGATAGAGGAACACGAATATGTTGTTGTCTATTTCAGTAAGTTGTAATCATATACGTGCTCTAAATGAAAATTTCATGAATTCTCATAATATTTTAGGTGGCAAATGTGAAGAAGGAGAGAAATGTGATAATATTTTGGATGAACTTGAAAATATTGACGATGAATTAGATGAAACTGGAATTATATTTGTTACAACGGAGGACTTGAGTTTGGCTAAGAAACATGGAATAAAGTCATTTCCAAAACTCGTTTTCTTCAGAAATAAGGAACCATTGCTATACACAGGTGATATAGAAGATGAAGATGAAGTGCTGGCATGGTTGACAGATGAGGATACCTTGGAAATTCCTGACCGAATTGAAGAAGTTAACAGTCGTATGTTGGATAAAATCTTGGAAGAAAATGATCACGTAGTTGTGTTCTTCTGTAAGTGCCTAGCACTGAAGAATACGTATGATAGTAATAATTAAACATTTGGTGTATTTCCAGATAAAGAAGGTGACAAGAAATCACAAAAGATTTTACAAGAACTTGAAAATATTGATGACGAGTGTGAAGAGAAGGATATTGATTTTGTCAAGATTTCTGATGAAGACATCGACAAGGAGTATGACTTATCATCGTTGCCCGCACTAGCATTCTATCGTCATAGATTTAGGGACATCTACAAGGGAGATATGATGCACGAGGAAGCCATTTTAGATTGGGTTTTATCTCTGCGTGACTCTACACCTGACGTTATTGAAAGTGTTGACAGAAAAACACTTCAGGTACTTATAGATGATGTCGAACATTTGGCTGTGTTTTTCTGTGAGTATTTGTTGAATTATTATATTTGTGATTCTGTTACTAATACATGTACATGTTCACTATTAGATGATGATAAATGTGAAACCTGTCCACAAATATTGGAAGAATTAGAAACTATTGATGATGACACAGACAAGCACGGTATTCAGTTCGTTAAATCCAAAGATGCTAAACTGGCATCTGAAATTGGCGTTTTCAGTTTTCCAGCGCTGGTATATTACGAAACTGGTGTTCCAATCATGTACAATGGTAAGATGATGTTCCTACGAGTATTTAGTTATTTAATAGACAGTTCGTAATAATCGTTTAGAGTTAGGCGTATCAACAGTAACATTGATACAAATAAATAACGATTTTGCGCTGTTTTTTATAGGCAATCTTAAGAATGAAGACAAGGTTCTGGAATGGCTAATTGAACAGAAAAGTAAGAATTTCTCATATATTTTTGTTTCTTTCCCTAATGTGCTCATAATAGCATATGTACTCTGTACTGTATGTTGAGAAATAATTATAAATGACGTGATGGCGAGGATAGATGAAGTGATCGTGGTTCGGTGATTGTTGCTTGCGTGTGTTCACATTGGCTAATTACTGCGTATTATGCGTAATGGGTGTTGAGTTCGATTATGTCAGTGGTACGCCGTGAATGTTGGTTATTGCATGTAAACTAATTCCTGCAGGTAACGATGACGATAGTGATGAGGATGATGACGACGACGATGACGATGATGACGATGATGATGACAGTGATGAGGATGATGAAGAAGATAATAAAAGCGTTAGAAACATCGTTACAGGTAATAGGCACGGTCAGAAGTTACTTGTCTATCAGTCGACATCTATTTACAACCGCTGATGGTGATACAAATACAGAAATCACTGGCACAGGACAAGTATTGATACATATCAGTACACGTATCAACTACCCACTCTTTCTAGTTAGAAATTTTACTCGAGTAGTGTCAGTACATCACTCGTTTGCATGACGAACATTCCACATACCACATTTGAGCTTCTTTCTCACTGTAATTGTTGTTGTTGTTGGTGTTGATCAGAAGATCATTACAACTAATTAGGGCCTGTCTTCGAACCCTAAATAGACCCCCACCAGTACCCATTACCACCTATTACCTGCTACTCTGTTCGTGACGTCAGTGCATGTGCCACTAAGTTAGTGAATTGTGGCCGTCTGCAGCAAGAACCATAGTGTCAGATAGCTTCATCACTCACTGTTTTTAGTTTGTCAGTGCAATATTCGCAAGCAGTTGGTCAGTTAGAATGTTAGTTAGTCAACTCAATCAATCAGTCAATATGCTAAAATGAGGATGAAATGATTCTGTGAATGTTTCTTGCACGTAGCCGCTAGTTGTGTGCATTTTAATGCGTAACAAATAGCTGATGACAATTCATTGAACGCGGATTTCTGACATTATGTTTACTTACTGCAGGCGATGGCTGTTTCTACGTCGGATTGGGCGGAAAAAGTTCGTTCCCTAAAAACTCTTATGAACCGTACCAATGCTGTCCGTCAAAGGTTGGCCGTGGAACCAAAGTGGCCAAGATGAGTTCGTCGGCGACCATTGGAAAGCCGGCCATTGCCAAGGGACGTCAGGCGACCAACAATAAACCCATGGCGCAAGTGAAGACTGCCAACAAATTTCCGTCCAAAGCCACTGTGCAATCCACAGCCGATAAGGCTTCCAAAGGGAAAAAAGGTTTTTTCGGGAGCGGTAAATATATTTGGTGGTGGTAAAAACGCGTGTTCAATGTTACGCAGAGTCTAATATCCAATGACAACTCTGAAACGCATAACAAACTAAATTCATTTGAAAAACCGATGCATTTTCTATTATGATGATAATAATGGCGTGGTGGGCACAGGCTGCAATACTGGTCAATACAGTGACCAGTGTCTCAGCTAGCTGCCCGCCATTCAAGCGTACCGAGAGTGTAACGGTAGAGACCCATGTCTCATTTGCAGTTGCGGCCACCAAAGGGGACTCCAATTCTCCACTGCTTCACCGGCCAAAACACTAAATGTACCACCGCCAAGTCACTAGCCAACAACAAGTGGCCCACATTTACACTCCCTGTCTCTCAATATTTCTCTCTTTCTCTCTATCTATCTATCTCTCTCTCTCTCTCTCTATAAATATATATTTGTCGTTTTTATTTTGAAACATATAGCTACGTTGTACATAATAATATGTATATGTGATGACGGATCACTGTCCGTCATTCATTCTCTCTTGTTTCATTACTGTGTCCATCAAAGCAAACCCATCACATTCGTCGCTCATCAGTGTTCGGTCTGAGAAGAACATTCAACTGTAGAGACTTGTACTAATTTGTGTTTCCTCGCTCTCATATGTTGTTAAAGACTGTCATTCACTGTTTGTGGCTTAGCTTCGGTTCAAACGCCACTCTAGTTGTTATTGTATATAATTAACTGATGATTAACACTACATACACACACACATACACATACATATATACATCATACGCTCGGCGGTAATACCGTTCAGTAATGTATAATTTTTGGCTTCTCTGTTATTCGTTTACATGTGTGCCTTTTATATGCACGTATTTGTTACTGGGAGATGAAAGCATACTGGTATCTGGCCTAGTGAATGATAAATATGTTATATAACTAGCGCATATGTACATTTATTGAAATAAATTGTTTTCTATAACTAAATTGCGCACGTTATTTCTGTATTACTGTACTACACAACGACACTCCGTAGGATTGATTGTACGTCGACAGCATCACATTGTTGTAGAATAGTGGAAGATATGAAGTGCTGAGCATGTACCATATAGAGATAGTGCTTACTAAACATTTAGTTACATTTTAAGCGAATGAACTGTGGGCATGTGTACATATAATCGGTAAGTTCCATTCTCAGTAGATACATTCTGTGTTTTAACAACCAGTTAATATCAATGAATTATCAATGAAAAGCCATTCCATAACACTGTTCTTCCAAATCTGTTTTATTTGTCTATATATCTGTCACGATATATATCTTTGACACTATGTTTCATATAATTTTGTGATATGTTATAGGAAATTTACTGGATGAGATGAATGTACTTGACTGGATGATCGATCAAAAGAACGATGCAAGTATTGATGAGATCGATAGAGACACACTCTTTAAATACATTGAAACTAAAGAATTTCTAGCTGTGATTTTTTGTAAGCAATCAGCGTATATTTCAGCGTAATATTTGTTTTGTTTTGCAATATGTCCATATGTTATTACTTGTAGATAAAGAAGAGGATCCAGGCAGTCCAAGGATACTTAGACATTTGGAACTTATAGACGACGAAGCTGCAGAATATGGCATCAAAATTGTCCAAATGAGCGATCGTTTGATGGCAAAGAAATTTGGATTCCGCAATCCACCTGGTATTACGTATTTCCGTAAAGGGAAAGCAATCAACTATGATGGCGACATTGACGATGAAGAGGAAATTCTGGACTGGCTCACCAATCCAGAGAATATGGAACTGACTGACCACATTGAGCGTGTCAATCATAAAATGTTCCAAAAAATACGTCAAACTTCCGACTACGTAGCAGTGTTTTTATGTGCGCTATTTAGTGTAAGCATCTGTTGTTAATTAAGTATCATATTCAATTGTTTTACAGACAGCAATGAATGCAAACAATGTCCAAGGGTACTGGCCGAAATAGAACATATTGATGATGAAGCAGATGGAGCTGGAATAAATTTTGTTAAAATTGACGATAAGAAAATGGCTAAAGAGTTTGGTGTATTTGCACTTCCAGCAATCTTGTTCTTTAAACTGGGCTCAAAGGAACCTGTAATTTATGCAGGTTGGTATATGTTGTTAGATATGAACGGACGCAGAATACTACAAGACCTTTATGACTGACAGGTGATCTCTATGATGAACAACAAATACTCAGCTGGCTTCTCACCCAGAAGGACCCTTCTGGAGAAGTGATCGAGGCCCTAGAAGGAGATGACCTAGAGGAATTAATAGAGGATTCTGAATCTTTAGCCGTATATTTCTGTGAGTTCTTTTACTTTCCTGTTATATTACTTCAGATTGTACACTAAATTGATCGTGCAACCCAGTAAGCGCTTTGCAAGCTTCGCAAATGACATTTTATTGAGCATACACATGATGTAAACGTTTCAGAAACTATGTATATTCTTTGTAATACTCGTAAATGACCTACAGACGATTACTGTATATTTAATATGTAATGCATGCATTTAGTGTGCGGAATAGACTTATCGATAGATACGAATAATAATTTCGTAGGGAACAAGACTTTATGTGATATCTGCGCGTCGAAGCAACAACGTAAGAGACCTAAAAAAGATCAAGCAGTAGGACACAATGATGAGGAGCATGCAGAGCCAACGGAAGAGGGTATCACTATTCCCTGTTCCCCTTAGTTAATTGATTGATTATTCACATAGAATAGCCTAGTATTTGGTTCTATTCTGTACAAAGGCATGCATGCCAACATTATCACGATCTACTATATTACAACCGCTCCATTAACTCTAGCTGTTATTAGGTATCCAAGTGAACCGTTTCATTTTCTCAAATCATTTCAACAACATACATATGTATATTTACTTGATTTGAAATGTGTTCCACTTTGATACTTCATAACTATAAACTAACAAAGACTAAAATAAAAGCAAAACAGCTCCAGTCTTGTCATCAGTCAACATTTAGTTAGCTTTATACACGATGATCCATTGCTCGATTCTGTGAATTTTGTGTATGTACATTTATATAGAATTATACGTGCATATTCAATGAATGTTCAGATAAATAACATACACAGTTATGTTAGAGAGTGTATGTGAGGGTTATTACATATTTCTATATAGAAATTAAATAAAGTTTGCTTAACAATAATCAGAAAAAAAAACTAAATATAGTTATTCGCCTGAACTATTTATCTTTTTGCTTACTATAAATATGTTTAGTTCTAACTTGTCGCGTTGCTTATGGAGCATTGTCTAGCAGTATAAACAGCATATACATAAATAACTTGGAACAGCTACTAATCATTGAATCTGTACGTAATACACTGCTAATTATGTTGCTTTATGTATTTTGGGAATTTATATCCATTTCATTTTTACACATACTAATTATAGAAGTAGATCTAAAAATGTAAATTATATCACATAGATCATGAACATATTGTCACGATTAGTATATCTTTAAATTTCAATAATTACTGCATTTATATATCTATAACTTTTAGAATTTAGTATTGGAAACAACTTTTAGTTTTGAATAATAATCTTGACAATATACCAATCAATCTGACATAGATTTCATTGCAATGTTTAATTAATTTTTATTTATTAGACAGCGACGAATGTGAACAATGTGGCTCCATTTTGGAAGAACTGGAAAATATTGACGATGACTGTGATAGACACGGTATAACATTTGTTAAAACACAGGTATATTGTTAAATGCACTGACAAATTATAATATTATTAAATATACACAATACACGTATTCTTATAGGATTTAGAAATAGCCGAAAAGTTTGGCGTCACAGATTTCCCAGTTCTGGTGTACTTTGAACATCAAACACCAAACGTGTTTGAAGGGATCCTGTCAGAGGAAGAAGAAGTTTTGCAGTGGTTAATTCAACAGAAAACTGAAGATCGTATTGAACTAATTACCAGAGTTATGTTAGAGGCAATGGTGGAAGAAACTCAATATTTAGCTGTATATTTTTGTAAGTTTATTCGAATATTATTAGTTAACATTAGTTCGGTCTTCCAATAATGTAATTATGACATGCGGATAATATACCCAATTAATATAATATACTAATGTTTTACAGATAAGGAGAACTGTCATATTTGCGAACAGATTTTAGAAGATTTAGAGAACATTGATGATGAATGCGATGTGTACGGTATACATATGGTGAAAATACAAGATCCACAGTTAGCGAAACGTTACTCTATAAAAACATTCCCAGCGCTGGTATATTTCCGTAACGGCAATCCACTGTTGTATGAAGGTGATTTGCAGAACGAAGAATCCGTGCTGGAATGGTTGATTGATGATGACAACCGTGAACTTGCCGATGAAATTGAATCAGTCAACGATCGAATGTTGGACCGCCTTATGGACGAATCACATTTGCTTGCCGTGTTCTTCTGTATGTGTGTCTCTTGACTGTAATTATGCATATATGTTCATGCATGCGGTTTTGTTACAGATGACGATGATTGCCCGGAATGTGAAGAAATATTGGAAGAACTGGAGGACATTGATGGCGAGGCTGATCTGTTCGGCATTGACTTTGTGAAAATTAGTAGTGCTGAAGCCGCAGAGAAGTACAATATAATCACTTTCCCATCTCTAGTGTATTTCCGGAAAAAAGTCCCATTGCTATATGACGGAGATTTACACCAAGCGGACAAAGTATTATCCTGGCTGACATCACAGGATATTTTTGAAATTAAAAACGAAATTGAAGAAGTTAATAAGAAAATGCTTGACAAATTGCTCGATGAAAATGAATTTGTTACAGTATTTTTCTGTAAGTATTTTCATGAATATTTATTCATTTGTTGAGACGTTTGATTATTGTGCGTGTATTATTTAATAGATGATGCGGAAACATCAGACAGTAAGGCAGTTTTGGAAAAATTGGAGAATATCGACGGTGAAACAGATAATTTCGATATTACATTTGTGAAAATGGCAGATCCAAGGTATGCTCGGAAATGGGGCGTTACTAAATTACCGGCAATTGTATATTTCCGTAAAAGATTTCCAAGTATATACAGAGGTAATTACTGCATGTTGTGCAAATAGTGAATGTTTATATGTGTTTACATATGTGTTGTGTTGTGTTTGTAGGGAACTTAATGTCAGAGAAGGACGTGTTGGAATGGTTGCGGAAGAATCGTTTCAGACAGCCTGAATTAAACATCTTCATGTATGCCCTGATTGCTATCTCTATAGCGTTTGTAGTGTACACGGCATTTCTGCTCCAATGTTTCCGGACGCCCACGAGTCAGGTGGTGGTTCATCCCAAACAAGCATGAGTATTGTAATGTTAGCAAGTCCCAACTATGTGGTTTATCAGTAAATGAATTACAATCACTATTCGGTGCTATATTAGCGCCACATTTCGTACACCTTCATTATATTTCATGGACATACCGTAAATAATATGTATGTACCTACTTAATTCCATCATCGATAATAACAACAACAACAACAATGAAGTGTTTCTTGATTCCATGCTGAAAAGAAATTCATGGATTTTCTACCAGCTTTATTAATAATTATTTAACGAAATACAACACTGTTACTAGAAATAATATCCGCTAATAATCGGATTGTAACGTTTTATGTAAT
This sequence comes from Calosoma granatense, assembly GCA_022063505.1. Lineage (NCBI taxonomy): Eukaryota > Metazoa > Arthropoda > Insecta > Coleoptera > Carabidae > Calosoma > Calosoma granatense. The sequence continues at coordinate 3,140,499 of JAGJTL010000111.1, read as the reverse complement.
ATCTACACATACATGTATAGTTTTATTATTTTGGTATAATTAAATTTTGAATTTTTTACTATACTCCGAGATTATGATTGTTGTAATTCTTTTTGCATTTTATTTATCATTTTTAAAAACACCATATTCTTCTCATGATATAATTTAATATTTGTTTCAAGATAAATTTTAAAAATTCGTATCCACGTCATAAATGTCATGCATAGTGGATGCTACTGCCAATTCATCATGTTATTATAGCATATGTGATCATTCCCACTGAAATAACTGTTTGAAAAATAAAAATCAGTTAAGTTATATTATGTTTACGTTAGTGTATAAATATTTCATGGAGAAATAGATAATAATTTTGGCCTGAACATCTGATCCTGATGTACGTTACGTTTGTAAATATTGCTGTAAATAAAAAAAAACAAATTGTAGTTTATAATATAATCGATTTGTTGTTATATTTTACCTAAATACAAACCTGTATCAACACCTGTTGCCAACGTTAGCGATTTTATCCGAAGTACAAACGGGGTTAACCGAACTGTTTCAGTTTACCGTACTTTGTTAGTCGACAGTGGTTTGTGTAAGACGTGTCTGTTTTCTCTGTACTTGGTATAATGCGGTTTAAATTATTATATCAGTGAAGTGGCCTGTTATATTTGTTATATAATATCTAAGGTGAGAATACTCTATGACCTCCAGCATACTATTTAATAACTATTTAAATACATCCGTTATTTATTGACAAAACTTCGGTCGGCATAATGTCACGCATGGGCACCCGTCGACGGGGGCAACTACATTAAAGTTTTTTTATTTACCACTTACCGCGAAGGTTTAATTTTTGTATTTGTATCAGAAATTTAGAATCATGGTTTAAAACATTCTATAAAAGTACAGAACTTTTGAAACAAAGGTTTCCTAATCATTCAAAACCAAGTCTATTGTTTCGGAGTTTTAGTTAAATATCGATTACGTTGAGAATGGTGTAAATTTATAATTGAGCAGTAATTTTTATAATATGAAACGTTGCAATATATATAGAAATATATCGAAAGTATTAATAATATATAATTGCCTATGTGGCAACAGACGTATCTTTTAATCTATATATGTATTAATTATCAGATAAGCTTGTCATTCATACCTTGTACATACACCTGTATTAGCTAGTTAGAACTAATAAATATCTTTGTGTGCGTTATCAGCAACACCGCACTTTTATATTTCTTTACTAGAAACATATACCTACGTACATACATTTAAGTACACTTCTATATAATTTGCTTATCGCAGACTAAGAATATTTCTCTTTATTTCTCGATTTATATTTAATTATCTTTTTATATTGTTACAAATGAATTTGTTTTCGTTTTATAATTTTATTTTTATAATTAATTATCCTGCCAACACTGTAGTGCATTTGATGTTAAACAAAGCATTTCTTATAACATATTCAACTACATAGCATGTGAGTTACTTCCGGTTTATTTAGAAAGATGAGAGACGATGTAAATTATAATAATTATATACGCTACAAATACGTTCATTACTATTATATCACGTTGGTGTTATGGAACCATCAAGGTCTGTGTCAACAGTAATTATGAAACATATTATTTATGGTTATCAAAATCTATTGATATACCTGGTCCAATAATACTATGATGCTAACGGATACATGCAATAATTTGTGAAGGATCGTATTCCTAAATACATTTTATGACGCTAGAATTGAATTTGAAGACAGGGTGAATCTGTACAAGTATATATAGAGCGCAGTTTAATCTCATTAGACGTTCTGGATTATCTTCAATTCCCCGCTCACTAGTATATTGTTACCTTAAAAATTTAATTACTTGCTAAGATAAAATACTGATATAGTTACGAAATATGTATGAAATATTTTATAAACCTACGATGTAAATTTGCATTGTTTATTAAATATATTTAATAAATGTTCATTGTATAATTTTTTGAATAATCTCACTCTAAATGATTTTAGATATTATTCAAATGATTTGCAATCCGTGCTCATGTAAACAGTATTATAATATGAAACATATAACATTAATTACAATACTCAGATACATATGTGTGACAGACATAACACTGAAATTATTTTCAAGGACCTTTGAGTCATTTCGTAGTTGCACGGCTAATTTTAGTCAATGAAGTGGAAATTGAATAAATTAGTTCTACTCAACATCTCTCATTTGAACTCCAATAACTGTTCATGTAGTTATATGATTCTAATTAGATCAATAATATCTAGTACGAGTGATTTGAAATGAATTCTGAAAAGAGGTATTTTTAATTTTGGAACACAATAATTTTTGACAGTTCTGGTTGAGATACCCGGCTGTGATTATCATCTATGGAAATGTACATGAGTGCGTATGATTTCCCATGTTATATGTATTATTCTATAGTCGAACGAAACAACACGTGTATTGTCATTTGAACGGAAGTATGCCGGAGACACGCGTGGTTGATACGAATATACAGGATTTCTGTTGTTCTCTCTACAGCTTATTGTGTAATTGTTTTTTTAAACTGACATTTAAATAGAAACTGTAATGAATAGATATGAAGGAATAAACGAACATACATAGTATGTATGTTCTGGGGAACCTTCAAGTAGATTTGTTCTCAGAAGACTATCTAATATGACATAGGTATTTAATTACTTTTACAGTTTTATTCTCTTCGTTATGTAACTTACATTCTCCCGTAGATTCCCTTCCAATAATCCGAGGTATGAAATATAATTTATGTTCGTGACAGAAATGGTTCGTATAATTTGTCCTTGGCCAAACATCGATTCGCGAGGATCACACAATACAGAGCATTGGAACTATATTTAAACAAAATCGATTGAATTACACGACATCAGAAGTGAACTGGAAAAGATTTGGTCGATTTTACATGGCGGATAGAATATTATGTATAGTATACTATACATATACATACTCTATCTTTGTACTAGAGATGAACAGTTGTGCAAGTTCATGCAGTTAACTGTACATTGGCTGTAATTTGCTGTATATATGTACAGTTACTTTGTATTGCAATCTCAGGATCTACCATTGTCTACTATGATTTCATTATCCCATGAATTCGTTAATTACATTATGAAATATATTTTCCTGTGAATTTAGTTATTGTTTTAAATATGATTGTTTAATTTTTATAACATGTATAATGTTATCTAGAAATATTGTACAATCAAGAACATTTGTATTCAAAGAAATGTAACATAAAAAGCGGCACTCGTAATATCGATCAATTTTAACACTTGTCAGTATTAAGTATTTTGTTTATTCCGTAAATTTAGATCATACTAATTATACGATAAAGTTGCAGGAAATTAGTACTCTTCTTATCTGAGTTTTCTAAGCAATTATACATGTATAAAATTATGATTAAACATTTTTCATTTACAATTTATTCCAAGATATTTAAAATCTGTATTGAAATGATAAGAATAATTTAAATATTAGGTATTACGAAATAACATTTTTAATAAACAAACGTATGTTGAATTTAGTAATTATAATTGCTAATTACGTGTGTTAATAATTGTAAGAATTTAATTCATTATTGCTAGCAAAAATTGACCTATAACGCAGGCGACATGAAAAAAGTCAACACGTATTTTAAAATGTCAAAAAGTTTGTATTTGCTAGCTTTAGACCTGGTTATTTACTGGCAAATGTCAATGAACACATAGTTATTGACATTCTTATTCATATTCCTGAATATTATTGCGACAAAATTGGAATAATTCATCACAAAATTAGCATTAGCACGATACATATTTTGAATAAGTGAAGAAAAAAAGTTAATTGGTCGTTGTCTTTTAGATTGAAATAGGTGGAATCTGTCATAACACACCCTACCCCACCATAAATCCTATCCTACCCTAGTGACATTATACTGTCATACCTTACCCTATCCAATTTCAACTTTTTTGTAGTTCGATGTACCTATTTTGTCGTGAACTTTCCCATTTTTGTCGTGCCATATTTATCGTTCAATACACCAATTTGTTCGTCTCATTATATATTCCCGATATTTGTACACATCGTAGTATCATATCACATGTGAATGATCTATTCTATCCAGTTCTCATTGTTGCAGTGCCTACAACAATGGATAACATTGTATGGGTGCGGGATGGCCAGGAGGGCTTTATCCTTGCCAAAATGACTGAATTGATGGACGACGGTGCCGAAGTGATCCCGATAGATCCCAAGTTCGTCAGAAGAACATGTGCTTTTGATGAAATCTATCCATGTGGCGACTATAAAAAAGAACACGATGATAACTGTACTTATCCTAACTGTTCAGTTGTAGCTAAATACGTATATTTAAACCTGAATAAAACTAGACATTTTTCACTATAATATTTGTTTGTATTCTTTGTTTTTCTCAGGTTTAAATATCGAGAATTATTGTAGCAACTGCATAATTACTATCAATTAACTTAAGATGATACTATTTTATATTTACAGGTTCTTTAATGTATCTGAACGATGCAACTCTATTAAACAATATTCGCATGCGTTATTATAAAAACAAAATATACGTTAGTATTCGTATTCCGCATGTTGTGTGAACAAATTTATGATTAATTAATTTTTTCAGACCTATGTGGCAAATATTTTAATTGCTGTTAATCCTTATATGGAAATCAAAGATATGTATTCCTCCAAAACTATCCAGAGTTACAAAGGAAAATCATTAGGAGAGATGGCGCCTCATGTATTTGCTATTGGTACATTTTATATTCATTTATACCGGTATTATTATTTTCTAAATATGTATAAACACTATTTTAGCTGATAAATCATTCCGAGATATGAAAGTATTGAGACAGTCTCAAGCAATCATTGTTTCTGGTGAGTCTGGTGCGGGAAAAACCGAATCGACCAAATATATTCTGAGATATCTGTGTGATTTGTGGGGTTCAACAGCTGGGCCAATTGAACAAAAAATATTAGATGGTATGTTTCATAATTCAACGTTATTCATGTTAAAAGCAAACCTTGAGAATTTTACCAGAATAATACAATTTTTGTAGCGAATCCTGTACTGGAAGCTTTTGGTAATGCGAAAACTACCAGAAATAACAACAGTTCCAGATTTGGCAAGTTTATCGAGGTCCATTTTGATAATAAGCTACAAGTAGTTGGCGGTCATATATCCCATTATCTGCTTGAAAAGTCACGTATCTGCACACAGAGTGCTGAAGAGCGAAATTACCATGTATTTTATTTGTTGTGCGCAGGCGCACCCGAACAACTAAGATCGAAACTGAATATTACCAAGCCAGATGATTATAATGTAAGGATTTAGATATTATAAGTGAAGTTGTTAATAGCTGTGGGATAATTTGTTTTAGTATTTAAACCGAGGATGTACCCAGTATTTTACCCATGCAAGCACTGAAAATAAACTGGCTTCTGCACAAAAAAGCAAAGACCACAGCTCTAAAGGGTGTTTGAAGGATACCTTGTTAGATGATATTGAAGATTTCAAAAATCTCGATCAAGCGTTAACGCGAATGGGTATTTCGGAAAACGGCAGAATGGAAATATACAGTATTGTCGCGGCAGTTTTACATCTCGGCAACGTAACATTCGAAGATAATCCAGATGATACGAAGGGAGGATGTAGAGTGACTGATAGTTCGGAAAAGTCAATGATCATTGTTTCAAGATTGATTGGTATTGATTGTTCGGAACTACGGCAGGCGTTAGTCTCCCGCGTTATGCAGAGTAGCCGAGGTGGAATGAAGGGTACGGTTATAATGTAAGTACATGGAACAATATTAATTCTCTAGTACGAAGTACAAAATTATAACGTTCCTTTATGTGTAAAGGTAAGAAATAATATTATTGAGAATGAATGAATTGATTTTAGGGTTCCTTTAAAAGTATATGAAGCCAATAATGCCCGAGATGCATTAGCCAAGGCTCTATACAGTAAACTGTTTGATCATATTGTTCAACGCATTAATAAAAGCATTCCATACCAAGCGTCCAGTTATTACATCGGTGTTCTAGATATAGCTGGCTTTGGTAAGTCAAAGAATTAACCATAATTACAATTAATATATATTTAATCATGTGTAATATGTATTTATGTTACAGAATTTTTCACTGTTAATAGTTTCGAACAATTTTGCATCAATTATTGCAATGAAAAACTGCAGCAATTTTTCAATGAACGTATTTTGAAACAAGAACAAGAGTTATACAAACGCGAAGCCCTAAATGTACCCGAAGTAAAGTATGTTGATAATCAAGACTGTATAGGTAAACATATTATTCTTATCTCCATAATACGGAAACAGTAGCATTCATAATATTACGTTTTACAGATTTAATTGAAATGAAAAATAATGGTGTCTTCACTCTCCTGGATGAAGAGTCCAAATTACCAAAGCCGAATTTTACCCATTTTACGTCCGAGGTACATACAAGGTGGCCGAATCATTTCCGATTAGGTTTGCCGAGAAATTCTAGATTGAAAACACATCGAATCCTTCGAGATGATGAAGGATTTTTGATTAGACATTTCGCTGGGGCTGTTTGTTATCAAACGGTAACTGATTTTTATTACACAATATTTAATCCCTTCTTTCATTCTCTGATGTCATAATTTGTAGGATTTCAGATTATTTAGTTCTTTGATTATGATACTGATTTATTTCAGAAACAATTCATTGAAAAAAATAATGATGCCCTGCATGCTTCCCTAGAGGGCTTAGTGCAGGAAAGCTCAAATCCTCTAATCCAAGGTTTATTCGCAACTTCCAATTCACAGAAGGGAAAATTGAGCTTTATAAGCGTCGGTTCAAAGTTCAAAACACAACTTGAGGAATTAATGGAAAAACTTCGAAGCACTGTATGTAATATAAAATACATATTAGTTCAGTAATATTGAATACAAATTATTATTCGTAGGGCGCTAATTTCATCAGATGTATTAAACCCAATACTAAAATGGTGGATCATCAATTTGATGGAGCTCTCAGTTGGACTCAGCTGAAATGTTCAGGGATGACAAGTGTATTATCGTTGATGGAACATGGCTACCCATCTAGAACACATTTCAGAGAACTGTACAATATGTACGAATCCTATTTGCCCAAAGAATTAAAATGTTTGAACCCGAGAACATTCTGTGAGGTCAGTTATAAATACTATAAATTACTCGTATATGTTAATTATTTATCTAAGTAACGTTTTTATTATAGGCCATGCTACATAGTTTGAAACTACAAGAAAAAGATTTCAAATTTGGTGTATCTCGAGTTTTCTTTAGACCGGGAAAATTCGCAGAATTTGACAGCATAATGAAATCGGATCCGGAAAATCTGCAGAAAATTGTGGCTAATGTCAAGCATTATCTGGTGAAATCTCGATGGATTAAATCACAATTTTGTGCACTGTCAGTCATTAAATGTAAGTGTACAAACTCAGTTGCATCATTAGAAACTATTTCAGGATAATTCAAATATGTTTTATTATTGAACGATGAGTTTATTAGAACATGTATTTCAGTGAAAAATAAAATACTGTACCGACGAAGTGCCCTCATAACAATTCAAAAAACTGTCCGTGGTTATTTGATGAAAAAACGCCATATGCCAAGATACAAGGGAATCAAAAAGATAAAGGGCTTGGAACTACAACTGAAACAGTTAGAAAAAGCTGCAAGTGAGCTGAAAAAAGATAAATCGACCAGCGAAGCAGAGATAGCTAAATTGAATTCAGAGATGGCAGCAAATATAATGCGAATCAAGAAAGAATCCAATATCGGTGCTGCGGAAATTGATAAACTGTACAACAATCTGCTAAACAAAGCTAACAGTCTGATGAGCATGTTACAGAAGAAGATGCAAGAACAGAAGAACGCAGAAGAGCAGGCTCGTTTACGAAAGATACAGGAGGAAATGGAGAAGCAGCGAAAACTTAAGGAAGAAGAGGAAAGGAAGAAACGCGAGGAAGAAGAGATTAAAAAGCAGTAAGTTGGATAATATTGTTATGACTACACCGAATTTTATCTTACGGTTGTTAAAGGAAAGCGGAACTTGAAGCCAGAAGGAAGATAGAGGAGGAAAAACGTAAGAAGCAGGAAGAGGAAAATCGTAGAGCTGCTGCTACAATGCAGGCCCAACAGGAGAAGGAAGCTAGAGAAGAACAATTGTTCCGCGATCAACTGGAACAAGAGCGACACGATCACGAACTGGCACTGCGTCTAGCACAAGAGTCTAACGGACAGATCGAGGATTCACCGCCGTTGTCTAGAAGGTCAGTCAGAAATAACAACATCATTCACCATTACACTATTCACTGATTAATAAAAAGAGAATTGCCCAAACAAATGATATACAGTAGAATTGGTAGAATTCTGGCTGAAATATTATGAATGATATTATGAAGAAATGTTTATGTGAGCGGGCGAGTCATTGTGTGTGTATATATGTATGTTAAGTATTGTGTATAAAATGGAGTAATGATGACACCTTTGGTACGGGTGCGGGTGTATTCTATTGATGAAGGTGTCATCATTGTTTCCAGTCTGGTATGCTTCATGGGGCCATTATCCTCTGTGCTTGTTGTTTCCATCATAACTTTGTTGCTCCCACAGTGCCGGTTCAGATGTCTGCAGTTGGTCGGCGAACAATAATAGAATCAACAGGTATCTATGTCTACTACATATATATATATTCTACAAACATACACACACACACACACACATTACAGTATTCAATATACATATTTCTATATGCTTAATCGCTTCTTGTTTATATCTACTGCATTGCAAATTCAGTTCTATGTAGATTTTGTAAATGTTTCTGCGCTAAACATTCTATTCTTAAACATTCATAGATGATATCTTTATTATAAGTATTTCGTTATTCTACTAGTATATCTTGCACAGTACAATCATTTCTAATTTCCGTTAACTAATTTAAATAGATATATGTAAATAATTTATACACGATTAACATTAATATACTACGTATTGCGTTTTATATAGATTTATTCTATAAATTAACTGTTTCTTTGTTCTAAATCGACTGAATAGGACGGAATCATTGAAAAACCAACAGGCAGCCAATAAAGGTAAATACGATTTGTCCAAATGGAAATATTCAGAACTGCGAGACACTATTAACACATCGTGTGATATTGATTTGCTTGAGGTTAGTAATAATAAAGTTCTAGCTACACAAAACTCAGTTAATTATCTATACAACTATCTAATATTTACGTAATAATAACCACGATCTTCTCTATAACAGTGTACAATATATTTTACTTACTTTTAATCTAGAAAGTCGTGATAATAACTACTGCAATGTATAAAACAATGTTACATGCGCAGTCAAGTGGTACACTCTGTTTTATGTTTAAATAATTAGCGAGCACATATTTAAAAGTCTAGATAGCTGTCTGAGTTTCGTGAATGTGAAGTACTCTTATTCTACAGTATTCAGTGTATCAGTAAATATTATTTTAGGCATGTCGTCATGAATTCCATCGCCGTCTAAAGGTGTACCACGCTTGGAAATCGAAGAACCGAAAACGAACTACCATGGACGAAAACGAGAGAGCGCCCAAGTCAATTATGGATGCTGGTAAGTATCTAGATTAATTTTTAAATCCTGAAAAGAAAAACTTCGATAGGAATATTATTGAGGAAGTATTTAAGTAATATAAGAATTTGTTCTATAGCTGCGAGAACACCGAAAGTACAACAGAAAGCCGATATCTTAGGCAACAGTCAGCGATATTTCCGTATTCCATTTGTTCGGCCAGCAACGATTATGGCACCATCTGGCCAAGAGACTAATAAACGTGGCTGGTGGTATGCGCATTTTGATGGACAATATGTTGCCCGCCAAATGGAGCTGCATCCTGAGAAACCTCCAATATTATTGGTTGCTGGTAAGTTCTATTATACTGAGTAGCATTATATGTATTGCACAGTAAACAAATTATGAAATGTTTGTGTCTAGGTGTGGATGATATGCAGATGTGTGAATTAAGTTTAGAAGAAACTGGACTCACTAGAAAACGCGGCGCTGAAATTCTGGACAGTGAATTTAATAAAGAATGGCTAAAACATGGAGGCAAGTCTTACGTACCCGCCGCAGATAGAAAGAAGTAATATATTCCAGTAAAGAAATACAAGTAAATGTAATCGATAATTGAATGCACAGTAGAAACAAGTATACATACATGCGTATATATTTATATTTATTATCGTACATTCCTAGTTTTTAGAATGCTGTTCTATTGAAACATATGTGCCTATGCATACTTACATTTTTATTGTTATATCTAAATAAATATATGTAATAAATACGGGGGCAGGTTACACTAATGGTTATTAGAGGAAATGCATATTATTACAGTATTATTACAGAAGTAATAAATATTAATTTAGCGTTAAATGCATTTTTATATGTCCTAATTATGTTATCCTCATATCCGCCATCAATATTGCTAAGCAAAAATGAAAGTGGTGAAATTAATTGTTCACATTTTAGACACGTCCATTACAAAGTCAACGTGACGAAAATTTAGTACACAAACAATACGTTACGTGCATACATTAATAACCATAGCTTTTCCATTTCATTTAAGTGCAGTTTACAAGATTTCTTCAACTCACAATTATTAATTATTTTTTTAAATTGTAAAGTATATAGTATAGTGTACTAATAGAGTGAGTTATACCGATACCAATATGGATTAATGTTTTTTTTTATTCTATTTAGCAAAAATAAGCCTATTACAATAAGAAACTATTCTCGAAATTAATGGCCCCCACTATGAACTTTTTGTTTCTATTTTGAACTGCTTGTGCGTATATAAACGAAATTTGGGTAGTGGGAGTTTGTGTATAAAAACGTTCCATTTGATTTGAACATCGATATTGTGTGATCACTCATCAACGATGGCCAACATTATTCATGTAAGTTACAATATATCGTTTACAATATGTAGTATTAACTAATAAACATTTGTAATTACAGACATTAATTCTGTCCTTACTATGTGTACATTGTTATGGGCAAGATGTTCTATATGCGACGTATAATAATCCGTATCAAAATAGTTTTGCCTTTGCTACACCTAATTTGAAACAAATGTTTACAACGCGATTAGCCACACCATTATCATCCAATCTTGCATTGAACCAAGCACCTGCTCATCAACAGCTTGCTAACCTGTTTCAACAAAATGTTCTGGCAAATAACATTCCAGCAAACTATCCACAACAGCAACAGCAAAATTACATTCTACCTAGTAATAATTTCTACACTAGCCAAGTACAGAGCAATGATGGTTACCCACAAACGTTCAGTGAAGATCAACTACGCCAACAGCTGGCTTATATGCAACTACGCCAACAACAACACAGGGATTCACAGCTTCTTCAACAGTTTCAAGCACCATTTATACCCAGTACGAAAGACACACCAACTTCTTTGCCTCTGGAACAAACAAAAATCAATACACAAAATTTGTTAGGAGTATCATATTCGCCTTCAACAAAAGTCTCTCAAGTCAAATTCGATAGTGCAAAATTAAAATATGACTTTTAGTACTAACATCGTGTGATAAAATATTGAGAAATATATGCATGGCCGGACAATTTTCCAAGAAGGTTGGCAACACTGTAATTTTAAGTGTGTTTAGTATGTGATTTACATTCTTGTAAAGTTAGAAGCGACAAAATATAGTATATAATTCTTTTGTAAGTACATATTTAATATAATTAGTATTTTTAAATGTATTTACTGAAATGCAGGTGCATGAATAATGTGAAACAAATATAAAACATATATACTTATATTATAATACGTAATATTTCTTAAATTCTTTTATCAAATTTCAAACCTACAAACAAAACGGTAAATTTGAACGCAACCATATGTATAACTGTCATTAAAATTTTCTTACAGTTTGCAATACTGATAGTTGTCCGTTAGATTTCAAAGTTGACGTTGATTCAAATTTTCATACCAGAGATTCGTTCTGTTCATAAATGCTAAATTTTAATTCATTGTTCTTTTAAATTTTGACGATGAGACCTGTGTAAGTAAAGAATAGAATATAGTGTGATAATATATTTTTATATTTTATTGTTGTTTGGTGTTTCAGAAGGAATAAAATACGTGTTGCAACTAAAACGCCCGTTAAATTATACCCTAATCTTAAAAATGTTGAACAAAATAAAGTTCAGGATCCTGTACAAGTATTTTGCCGATTAAGACCAAATCCAAACTATGAAACTAATGTCTGTATTTCATTATTATCGCATACAAATCTAATGCTTATACCTCCAGATGACTTAAAAAATCGCAAAACTGTACAGTATAATTTCAACCATATATTTACCGAGGATGTATCTCAAAAAGAGGTAAATAAATCTCAAGAAACCTCATATATGTGAATTACAAGTTGATTTATGATCTGTAGATATTTGATGATGTTGCAATGCCTCTAATGGTTGGTTTAATGCAAGGCAAAAATGGTCTCCTGTTCACATATGGTGTAACAGGTTCAGGCAAGACATACACAATGACAGGAGAATCAAATAGTCCTGGTATTATTCCCAGATGTATTACTGCACTTTATAACACAGTTGGCAGTCGTCAAACAGCTAAGTATATAGTGAAACCTGACAAAATGAATGGTTTTGACATACAGTCTGAAAGCGAAGCATTTGAGGAACGTATACTTGAATCTAAGGTTAAACATCGTGGAATTAAAAAGTATATATTTCAATATGTTATAAGCAAATTTTCTCTAAATGTGTACATATATTTCTTTATAGAAGTTCGTCAGATTCTGGAATATTGAATAATGATGACTGTACAGTTATACCGAATGGCAATAAATCTTCCCTGTATGCTGTTTTTGTTACGTACATTGAAATTTACAATAATATTGTGTACGATTTATTAGATGAGAATGCCGGTTCGAAATCTTTACAAGCTAAAATATTGAGAGAAGACTCTGATCATAATGTGTATGTGAACGGTGCCGTGGAAATAGAGGTAAAAACAGCTGAGGAAGCTATGGATCTCTACGTATTGGGCAAAAAACGAAAGAGAATGGCCCAAACGGCAATGAATTCAGAATCTAGTCGTAGTCATTCCATTTTCACAATTCGTGTTGTAACTGTTCCAACCAGTAATGCAGATGGACAAATTGTAAAAGACAGTAATTTACTTAATATTGCGCAGTTATCTCTGGTAGATTTAGCCGGTAGTGAACGGTGTAGTCGGACACAAACTACTGGCCAACGACTCAAAGAAGCAGGTACGCAGGTAATTTGCGTGTATTTAGGAGATCTATGTGAAATATTAATTATCTTATAGGCAGAATAAATAATTCACTTATGTCGCTGCGTACGTGTTTGGAAGTATTACGTGACAATCAAATTACGGGATCATCTCGTATTGTACCGTACCGTGAATCTCGATTAACGCATTTGTTCAAAAATTTCTTTGAAGGCGAGGGTAAAGTTGAAATGATAGTATGTGTGAATCCGTCTGTAAGAAATTATGATGAAATTGTGGTATGTGTTTTGTGCATTTAGCAACATCTTCTACTAATGTACTATGTAAGGTTTATTTAAATTTGTAGCATGTGATGAAATTTGCCGAGATAACACAAGAAGTTAAGGTGTTACGACCTGAAATAAAAGAATTGGAAACGGAAATTGTTATTCCGAAAATCTGTCAAGCTCCTACGGCTGTATCGATTTCAGTTCAAACTGATTTTGACTTGATGTTTCCGAATAAGATTTCACCTAGTAAATATTTTCCTAGAGCTCGCAAAATTGATCCCGAATCGGATGAAGTTAAATCGCTCATTATATATTTAAAGAGAAAAAAGCAAAATATAAAAGATCATCGGATGGCGATTTATAAATTAGGTAAACTTGATTTTAACTAAAAAGTATCGAAATGATAATAATTTCTAATATTTTCAGGTGACGATTTTAGAATGAATTTAGTTAAATCAGAACAATTTGTAAATAATATTAAACATGATTTACCTGCGGAAAAAGAAAATGTACAGGATTTGAAAAATACACTTATGGCACTGGAATGCAAGTATGATAAATTGATAGAAAAATCTAGAGAAAAAGATGAACTGATATATCGACTTAAGAGAAAGGTAATCATTCATTTCATAAAATATGAACACATAATATTATAAACTGTAATTTCTCTGTGTACCATTTAGTTTGAAGAAGAAAATACAAAGTATATGTTGGATAAAGCCAAGCATAAAAGAAAAAGAGAAGAAATATCAGAAAAGATATCACACGAATTGGACAGTAAACTCAGGCGACAAAGGGAACACATTGAGGTATAATTCCTTAAAAAAGAACAAATTGTAACCCTGTTCAATACTAACCTCAAGAATGAATCCCAATAACCGTACCGAGTGTGCAGTATTGTACGGTATAACTGACCACTATAAGCACACGGTAACAGTTATACAGTGGAATACTGCACGCTCGATACGGGTATTGGAATTTATTCTTGAAGTCAGTATTGAACAGAGTTACAATTTTATTTTGGGTTTTACTATCCATTGAAATGTTTCACAGAATTTGTATTGTTAGTTTACATCACCCCAAATAAACTAATAATTACAAAGTAAAAAAAATGAGAACGTACTATACTCATTTTTGTTTCATTTTTTCTAGGCTGCCATGAAAGAAAATTTGGAGAAAATTGAACTTGTCAAAGATATTTTATCGGATAAAATTCCGCCAGCTGTAATTAAAAAGTAACCAGTTTCATTATTGGACAGTTTCATTCAAATATATGATATTAGATATTATTTTTAATAGTGTGAACGCTAAGTTTTAACTTTATGTAGATAATAAATTTGTGTAACTTTTACACAAATTAAAAATGAATACATTTTTGTATTACATATTTTACAAAATTGATACAACTAGCTTAATACATCTGTAAATTCATTATGAATATTAATTTTAAAATATTACATTAAGAAAACTATGTAGTTATAATGTGAATTTTAATTGGTGATTTATTTTAATAAGTCTTATTATGATTTTACTAATTTTATATTTATTCTGGAATAAAAATTGCTTAAAAACATGTTTTTTCATTTATCACATTGTAATTAAATATCTATTCAGATCGGACATTAACTTAAAACAAATTCCCAAAATATGATGCCCAACGTATATAACTTCCATTATATATGTATGATGTTTTTCCGAAGCATATGTCCCACTATGTAAATATAAAATAAATTTCGTTGTGAAATTCGGAATATTTATCAAGTTTTGACAATGACCTTAATTTTGATTTATTCAATTTTACTTCATTCGGGTGATTAAAAATCAAGAAAAGAAATATAGACTTCACTGAAAGAAAATTTTGACCATTTTTACATGAAATAAAACGTATCTCATTAATTCAGGAAAAATAACAATACTAACTGTTGATCATAACAATCTTTCATTACATTTTCATTGCCTGTTGCTTTGAATATGTATTGCAGAATTGGGTATTCTTTCGCCCGGGGCAAACATGATTAGAAACAATAATCAAATTTCTAATTACCTAACGTATTAGTCCATTGTAAACATTATATTCTTTACATTTTGAACCGCACATTCCTAGTTTAATTGATTTGGGAACCCACATACACAAGGTATAATGCTAGTACGGGTTTGTGAATAATATCTCAAACATTTTAGTTAACAGAGACTGTATATTTCTATAAGTCCGGTGTCAGTTACTTGAAATTCTTGTAAACATTATGTTATTATCAAGTTTCTAAATTAAGTTACAGTTATTGTAAACAGTGCATAATTTCAAATGTTAATTGTATATATTTTAATTTAATACAAAATATATGTGTGATACTGATTGATTACAAATTATATTAAAACTTTCATTGAAGATCTAAAGTCATTTGGGAAAACCTTCGGTTGACGTAAAATACATTTCCAAAACGTCAATAAATGCCAAGGTACAATAATATAAATATGTATATGTGTAAATTTTCAAATAATTTTCGTTTGTATGTTACCAGTGACAGTCATAAAATTATCTGCGATATACATAGCATACAGACACAAAAATTATAGTCATCTACTACATTTTGGAAATATAAAAAGTGGTTTCTTTGAAAATAATCCATTACGATCGCGATTGATTTTCCATTTTATATCAACATGTTAGCTAGTCTCGTTTTAACGTCTTTCGTAATTGTTTTGTTCGGGATTTGGTATATTAAACGAAAAAGCAAATATGAATTTCTAAAACATATTCCGGGACCAGCAACAATTCCGGTGCTTGGAAATGCATTAGAATTTGGTACGAATTCTGTTGGTAAGTACACATATATAATTTCTAAATGCATGTTTATTTCCTTTATAAAACTAGAATTTATGAAGACTGAATTTGAATTTATTTCACTGATTTGTACGATTTTAGACTCACTGAAAGGTCTATGCCGCATATTAGATACATATGGTCCAATTAGTCGAATTTGGATTCGACCCAGCAAACTGTATCTTCTAGTATCGGATCCAGACTTTTGCAAAATACTTCTAAGTTCCAAAAAGTATACGAAGAAAACTCTTGATTATAATGTGCTTCATCCATGGATTGGAAACGGACTGTTATTAACAAATGGTACACAACATTCATAACTAATTTTCCGCTTTTATTATTGATATATTATAATATTAATATTTGTAGGTTCAAATTGGCAAAAGAAAAGAAAAACGATAACTCCTGCCTTTCATTTTAAAATTTTGGAGCAATTCGTACCTATGTTCAACTCAGCATCAGATATTCTCGTTCAGAAACTATCGACAAATATTAACAAATGTGCTTTTGATGTATGTCTGTATTTAAAATTATTTACGCTTGATGTTATATGTGGTAAATAAAAAAAACTATATTAAAATGAAATGCATTGCTTATTTGTAATTTTCTTTCAGAAACTGCAATGGGAACGACTGTGAATGCACAAGAAAATCCGGATAACGAATATGTTGCAGCCGTTAAAACTTTGTGCAATATTTGTATTAGTAGAGTGTATTCATTTTGGAAACAAAACGACACACTGTTTAAATTTACACGGGAGTACAAAAGGCAAACGGAAGCACTGAAAATAGTGCATGGATTTACAGATTATGTCATTGAACAACGTCATGCCGAACTACAGTCAAAAAATGATATTAATTCTAATGTATTCGATGAATATGGAATGCAGAAAAAGAAGTTTGTCTTTTTGGATTTACTACTGACATCTACTATCGATGGTAAACCTTTAACAAATAAAGAAATACGAGAAGAAACCAATACTTTTATGTTTGAGGTAAAAAATATCCCTGAAGTGTAAAATAATTTACAATGATATATATTTTATGTTTCTGAAGGGTCATGATTCAACAGCGTCTCTTATATCTTTCGCACTATATGAGATAGCAAAAAATCCGAACATCCAGGTAAATAAAAATACTCGGTATAAATTCTAAATGAATTACATACATTTATTACTAATTCTAGGAAAATGTAGTGAACGAATTAGAATACATATTTGTCGACGACAAAAGTCGGAAACCAAATATACATGATTTGAATAACATGAAGTACATAGATTTAGTTATTAAAGAATCACTGAGAATGTATCCTCCTGCACCATATTTTGGACGTGAAATTGAGGAAGACATATACTATAGTAAGCAGTTTTATAATAAACAGATTTATAATCAATTACTAAATTATTCAATTTCTAGAAGGTATACTGTATCCTAAAGGACTTATGGTGTCAGTTGTAACATTACACATGCACAGAAGACCAGATTTGTATAAAGATCCACACATCTTTAATCCAGATAGATTTTTAACAGAAAATCTTGATGCTATACACCAGTTTTCGTATTTACCATTCAGTGCTGGATCGAGAAATTGTCTAGGTACATTTTCTTTATATAATTAAATTACTTATTCTAACTATAAATAAGTACAATTTCCTGTTTAGGTCAAAAATTTGCAGTATACGAAATGAAAGTGACATTAGCGAATATTGTACGAAATTTTATTATACAACCAAGTGATACACAGTGCGAACTCATTTTGTCTGGAGAACTTGTCATGAAAGCTGCAAATGGAGTGTTCGTGAAATTAAAGAAGAGAGATTTTTAATTGCGTATATTCTTTTATATGTTTATTTTTTCATTGTAAATATATATTCTTAATAAAAAAATTTGTTTTATTATACAATTACAAATTATATTGCACAGTATTTTATATTAGGGGAATAATATCATTTGGACGGAGCAAATGGTTTATGTATTCCTATTCCTACGGGAAATACGAAAATGTCAAAAAGGATTTCACTCCATGCTAATATGTTCGTTACAATAGTTTCATGCTCAATATATCATTTTATCTTCGTAACCATTGACCACGTTCACGTTACATTCATAAACTCTTAATAGAGAGTGACTTTGGTTGGTTGCTATGATACATCACACACATATTTGAGGAAACAAACTACCATCCTGCCATTCTAACTGCCAAGCATCTAATATTGATTTATTTATCACATGTTATGTTATAAATTACTGTTATTCCGTGTGAAAATATAAGGATGTTCTTCAGATGGACACAGAAATTTCTTAAATAATGGATGAATGCCAACAAATTTCTGTCCAACTTTTTGCATCATATTATTCCATAATGCGTTAGCAGCTAAAAATGAAAGAAAACTAACAATTATAATAAATTATTTTCTGCAACACAATACCATTTTACCTTCTGCATTGAATTTCTGACTCAAATGAAAACAGTCTCGTGAGAAATAAGAATAATCTGTCTTATTCTGTGCGTTCTGTCTCACTTTCAAATCAAGCGTGAATGGTTGGTAGATAACTGTAAATTCATTTTGTTGAAATTCTGACATGTTAGCAATATCTTCTTCCAATTTTTGCCATTGCTTAATAACGTGGTGATATTTTTCTACATGTTTTTCGTATGGAAGTGTAAACAAACAATAACATTCAATTTTGTTTAAAAACTCACAGGAGTCGGGTTTATTTGTCAAATCCTTTAATATGGTAACATCTGAAAAATAAAAGCTATATTATAATTTAATACATGTAATTCATAAGATGCCTAGATAATTTTTTGCACAGTATTATACATTACGTAAATTCAAATGAAACAAAAGCGATGATTTAGAAATTCGTACCTGGAGCAGGTACAACATTAACTATTGTCCTAGGTAAATTGTCTCTCAGTAATCGAAGCGTTTGAATCATATCCTTTCTATGTGCCTGAAGCATATATTCCAAGTCTGATTGATAACAAATATTAGAACAGAAGTCGTTAGCTCCGATCATGACAGTTACAAGCTGAAACCGTAATCTACATGGAAATGGAACATTTAAATTTTAAAAGTATTTTCTAAAAATATAATTCTAGTAATGAACCTTCCAGTGTTGCTCCAAATTCACTCGTGGATCATTTGTTATTCGTGCTAACAGAACTTCGGTCATATATGGCAATTCACTAGAAATGGCTGCACCTTCTGCTGGATTAAATTGTGAATTTCTGTCTGTGCTGTAAGAATCTCTCAATGAATATCCAATTAGATTTGGATTGAATTCCTTCAGAATATTAGGCAGGGTCAAATATTTCCTCCATGTGTCTTGTCCCCCTATACATATATAATAATTGACAGTGTGCCTACTTGAGATAAACAATACATTTATTTAACTGACAATGTTTGTAGTAGCAACAATGAACAGGCTGTGTCAGAGATAAAATATCCAATTAATAACTATGATAATTATTCTACATATGTATGTCGATGTTCACCTATACTCCATGAGAGCCCACGGTTTTCCATTAAAAGTTGCAATTCATCTGTAGCTACCAGTCCAAACCCAGCTGTTAAACTGTCCCCCAATGAAGCAATTACATCAATATCCCCCGGTCGCACTTTATCCACAGTCGTCGGTGGTTTTAAACTGCGGTAACCAGTAATATTGCATGGAAAAGGCTTCGATATTGGTACCTCATTTTGTAACATCTTAAACGATGAAATTGTTTATTAAGCTTTATCATTTACCCTTTGTAAAAAAAAACTATATGTAGCACTGTTTATGGAAACATCCGACTTCGAAACAATTTTTACTTTCTTATGCATAGTACATATATTGTTGAAAGGGATGAACATATTTGTTTATAGATATAGGTTGTTGTAAATGATTGACTATATATCAGATACAAGGCTAGTGATGTTTATATATTCTGAAGTAGCAATATTCTTAATATGTGTGGTCAGACAGTTCTTCCGTTAGTTATCTCCCAGCAATTACTATTCCAAACATCAAGCAATAATGGCTAATACATATTGATGTACTACGTACATCAATACCATGTTAGAGTTGTAGTTACATTTTTATCTCAAATAAAAAAACACTTTCTGTAACTAGTCTACAATTTATTACGTGTCTGTTAGAATAAACGTTTTCACAGATTCGCATGTAACGGTTCAAAGGTTTATAGGGAAAATTAACCTTGGTATACATTGCGTGAATACTTGATACACGTATCTCATTCATTCAAACAAGAAAATAACAGGTTGTTACCTGTTGTTACATACCTGTATATTAGGTTGCAAAAGAATTTATCCTGATTGATAATAATTAATTGTAAAAATATTTTTACACATTACTTAGCTATTAGCTATTTACTATGTAAAGAAATTTTCCAATATAATATTTGATATGTAAAATTAGATTTTGCCTTTATAGTTAATTACGTTTTAAAGTGCTTCAAACTAAATTTTAGTTGATTATTTTTTCATTTCAAATAAATTCCTGAACATGACGTTACATAACAATTAACAAATATTTCCAAAAAATCAACAAATCAAACAAACGTCAACGATATATACAATCTAAATGTTTATACAATTTTTTTGTATAAACCAAATAAAACTATATTTCAAGGTCACTCTTCTTAGCATCTATTGGCTAATTAGGTTTTTTTAATTGTTTGAAAAATACTTACATTTAGTTGTTTTGCTTTACGTAGATTTGCTGGGTTTTCGCTGTTCCGTCCTAGCAAATTAAAGGAAAGTGACCGAAATATCCGAAAGTATTGTTTATACCTGTCCAGTGGTCCTGGCCCATAGCCTTGTGATTTGACATCACACAAACATAGTGTAGTAGTGATAATCCACAGCAAAATTAACAGATTCATCTTAAATATCTGCAAGTAAGTAATAATCATTCTTACCATCCTGTACCAAACAAACATGATTTAAACAAGCATCTAGAAATAATTTTATACACTCATTGTAAATTATGAGTGAACCCGTGTAGAAATATTTTATTTTACACGTACATTTATGAGATATATTTTATATTTATTACACTGAGTTTTTAAGATTTTTGAATTCACAGAGAACAATATATCAGTGACCCTTAAAAAGCGCATTTCAACGAATATTATATTGCCCATGCTACAGTAGTACCTGTATTAAATAGTTAATATTTATGTGACATTGATAATGGGATGACATTTGAATAAAATATTAAGTAAAGTTTACTTACATGCTAAGCGGTGTCGTAATCTCGTAGTAATATTGCTGAAGTTCACTGTCGGAGTGTTCGCAATGAACTGATGATCATTATATTGACTGCATATGTTTGTGTCATTAAACATTTTGAACATTTTTGTCCAAGCGGTATGTATTATTTATGCCATGAACAATATACATGCTTACCTTCAACCGAATTTCAATTCATGTCAAAGTACCATTCCCAAAATGGCATATATTTTATTGTCTGTGTCACGGAATATTATTATATGCATATGTACAAATTATTAATTATTTAAATGTATAATTAAATACACATTATATTAAAACGATATTGTCTATAACATTATACATATAGAATATGAAAGTATTTTATTTGACAAAAAAATAACTAAATATACGAGTATTTACATTGTTTTTTGTGAACGTTTTCGGTCACTGCAAGATTTGCAACATATTTTTCTAAAAGGAGCGATCACGCAATATTTTCCAAGATAGTCCTTGAGGGCACAGTATTTTGACTCATCTTTAATACAGAATTTTTGTTTACGCCCTTTGCACAGTGGATTCGTACGTCTAGTGAACTGGCCATGACATTTCCGTTTCTCTGCCACTGGTTTGGGACCGCATGTGTACACTGATTCTCCTTGAGGTGGCGGACAATGGAAGTCCCTCATTGTGAATCCAACACCACAAGATTCTGAACACTACACATTAAGAAAGATATGTAAATACATGTTGTTTTCAATCTGTGTTTTTACTAAACATACGGCAGACCACGAAGTTGGTTTCCAATACGCTGTGCACGGTAATCTGTTGCAAGTTCGTACTGTTTCTGGTCGCTCCTTTGGACATCTGTCTGGAAGAACCGCATCTTTCCATAATTTACTTTCCAGCAATGTACCATTCTGTGCTGTAACACTAGCTGTTGTAATTGAATTATGTACGCAATATAATTCACGACTTTGTGTTCCCGACGATCCGCATGTAGCTGTACAGTGTTCCCATTCGCTTGGAACCCAATGAAATCGACAACTAAAACCATTTGAAAGTAAACACATTGATAATACATATAATTCGTACAATGTAACATTACCTATATGTGTTGCATTCCTGTATGATCGTGGCTGGTTTCTGTGACAATGGACAGTGGCGTTTCGTCACTATACGGTTCTCTATTGTGTCTCTGCACGCCACTGTACGTTGCCGTTTACCTCCTCCACAACTGACGGTACACGGGCCCCATCCTCCAAGTTCCCAAATGTATCGGTGTCCGGATACCTCCGTACTATGTTTATTCACACTGTACGAGGTCCGTACAGTCATTGTAATTCCAGAATTAACAATGGACGGTGGAACATACAACTAAACACAAGAAAAACAACATATCGCATTACATGAACATGAAGTTGCAAATAAACCTTACCGAAATAACTATTTCTTCTAAAACGAATCCACGGGCCCATAGTTTCAATACGTTACCTTTCTTCGTATAATGAAACTTTGCCCCTTGCACAATGAAACCCGTACTTGTTTTGCCATTCGGTAAACTTAAGTTATATTTAATTCCTTTGCGTCTATCGCGCATTGTGAGAAATACAGCATTGTCCAAGTTGTTTCGTATTGTCGATATACCACACTGGATTATAATATTCCTGGCCAAACGAGGCAGTACAACTATTCTGTTGTTTTCTATGAAATAATACCGATAAGATTATATATGTTGGTTGTAATTATTGTATTACCTTTTCTAACATTCCGTTGGAATTCGTTACTGATATTCATACACATAGAATTATTACCACCGCATACACCACAAGAATCTTCTTTCAGAATTCCTCCTAACATACCATCACAACCTAACGTTTGGCAATGTCCCTAACATAAATAAAACATGAATAATCATGCAGAATATCTACTGATATTTATATCTCACCTGGACGCAGATATCAGAGTCTGTATCATACGAACAAGTCGTACCATCTAATAAATTCTCTTTGCTCACAAATATATCACCACTTTGTTTGGACAAACAGATAAGTTGACATTTCATTGACTCTGAAAAGATAAATTTTCAAATATTAAAGTGTACCAGTAGCTTTTAGTTATTACACGATTTAATATACTTTTCTCCGATTCATAAGGTAGCCATGCCATATTCATTTTCACTGGATCATCTAGTTTGATAAGTTTAGGAAGACGCGCACATTGTTCTGCTCGAAAATCTCTTAAAGGTTCCGGACACGGATCTTTGCTACAGATACTAAATTCTTCCCGAGGTCCTTTACAGAATTTCCCACCATACGCTGGACTATAAAGACATTTACAAAAAAATGATTATGTCGATTTTGTTTAATTTTGTGCTACTCACGGTGGATTATTACACTGTCTAGAGCGGAATTGTACACCGAAAGCACATGTTCTAGAACATGGCGTCCATGAGGACCATTCACTCCATCCACCATCTTGTGAATTGTGTGCAACCGGATCTAGTTGGTAACCGTATGTGTTAAGAGATTCACAGTAACCATTGACACAATACTAGAAATAGTGAACGATACTTATGAACAACTGGAACACACAGTATTTAAAAAAGCAGTAATATTACCTTATTTAAACCACATTCAGTGCCTTCCAAAGGGGGACCTTTCTTGGTTTTACACACCATAGGTGAATCCTTATGTCCACACCATAGATGTGAACATGGTTCAATTATGTCAAACGCTTTGCATAATTTAAATCTGTAACAGTTTATTTTGAAGAGATTGATTAGGACTATATTTAGTCATGTATACCCTTCTCCGAATTCCATTCTACATTGTTCGTCCATACTGAAAGTTGTCCACAGGGTACCTTTTAATAATACTTCTTCTTTCCCACGTGGAGGATTCTTTAAACAATGCCACTGCCTATTAAAATAAATAATCTGTTAAGAATTTTCCTTTTATTATATTTCACAACTGAACAATTTAATATATAATACAATTGTGTACACGAACAGTAAAAACCAAATATGTATCGATAAATTGGTATATCAGTACAATGCAGTTAAATGTACGATTGTATTAACTCACGCTGCACGTTTATGAAATTCTATTTTCGAACAGGTGGACCAGCTGAACTTGTGGAATGTTGCAGCAACCATAGGAGCCATTACGCTTCCTTCCATTGCTTCCTGTGTGCATGAATTATTTGCTTTCATATCGCCATCATGTGTCAACCCTAGTCTAAAACATAAATGCACACATTTTTACGAACGTTATGTAGAGATGTTTAGTGGGAATGTTTCCAGAACAAATATACTTATAACTATGTAAACAAAAACAACTTACACATGTGCCATTTCGTGTGCGATAATAAATGCACTCGTAAGTCCCTCATCACGATTCAATGTACAGCTTCGGCTTGAATCGCAAGCTCCGGACACCGGAGCATACCCGGAAGGTCCGCCAATGTCTAATCGAGTCAACCATACGGCCACATCGTGTCTCGCTTCGCCCGGTGCTGTTTCCATAAAAAATTATTAAAAAACAATACTAAATAAATATAGAATATACATACTCAAGGTACTGTGCAATTTCCTATTCCATGCGTTCACATTTTCCAACGATTTCCTTGCATTTCCTTCCTTTACCTGGCCGTATCTTTTGTGTTCATATAAAATCATTCTTGTTAGCACTAGGTTCAAATTGGCATCTAATGATGGATCTTGATAAATGGCACTTACCTAATAAAAATTATATTTTCATATATAACGCTTGCATTCTTAATGCAACTAAATATGGAAAATTATTTACTTAAACATTAATGAACACTTACAATATTCATAAGTGCAAGTATGTATCGATTTACTTTGCTCTTTCCGTGAAAATTAATAACAGAATGATCCACTCCAATAGCGATATCCAACCATCGCGGGGGTGCAGATACTTTTTTAATTGACTTTTCTATTTATGGAAAACAGTGAAACATATGCATAATACAAATATGAATAGAATATTATACATATAAATGAACCTACTTTTGAATACATGCATTTCCCAAGTTGAATCGAAGAAATAGCCCATCTCTTCCGGATCGATTTGGCTCCGCAAATCAGTGGCCAATTTCTTATTGTACGATGTTATATCGGCGTTTCTTCCATTACCGTCTGATTCCTCATCTCCCGATTCAATTAATATTCCATCGTCGAGTTCTTCTACATCTCCGGTTAAATTATAGAACTCAGTTGTAAAGCACACACTACCCAAACTTTGTCGTTTCGTACGTTTTTTATTCAACAAATCACTACGAAACAATATATGCGCATTTGTGTTCTCTTCCTCCGATGGTTGCACAAAATAAAACTCTTTACCGATATTAATAAAACCAGTTACTTGGTTAGCGCAAAGTGTAACTACCGATCTAGACTGGATACCGCGAATTTCTCCTAACAAATAATTGCATTCTGGCATTTCTTTAATGACAGATGTTTTGTTATCATCAGCAATGAATTCGAATGCAAAATTTTCCGAGAAATGTAAACCGTTGTTCTTTTCATATTCCACAGTCCAGTCGGCCAGTTCCATGACAGTGATATTTAAATCATTACGATACACATCATCTACATTTCGTTTTGATCTTATATGCGAACTGTAAAACTTTGGATACACTAGTGTGTGTGCGTTAGGAAACCAATCATCGGACACGGTTATATGTAATATGCAATAAGTTACTAACAACACTAGATAATAATGAGAAATGTTGGGTGACATATCTATGCAACGTCACTGTACAGACTAATAATGTATGTTTGTTAACATGTGCATCTGCGACGACTGGAGGAGACCTTGTTTCTTGCTCACATATGACAGAAACACATGGCCCTGTTATGGATGAGACGACTTGTCACTTAATACTAACAAAGTTTATTAACTACTGTTTATGTTGGCCTCGGTCACATACTGCGTTATGTGGACATATATACCAGTTAGAGCAATTTGTGATTTACTATTGCGATTAAACGGAGATGTATTTTTACTATAGCTACGATAAAAATATTTTAAATTCCCATCATATAAAACTGAAATTTAATAATCATACAAATTAATCATTATAACAATAATCTGTAAATAATCTTTTATTGTTCATTTATTATAAATAATGTTTTTGCACATCGCCTCCGTGGCGCAATTGGCTAGCGCGTTCGGCTGTTAACCGAAAGGTTGGTGGTTCGAGCCCACCCGGGGGCGTTTACAATTTTGGTTATTTGGGTTTTACTATCTACTGAAATATTTCAAAGTGTTTATATTGTTCTGGTGTAGCACTCCCGATAATCTAATCGTCACCAAGTAAAAAAGTCAAGAATATGAAGTGTGAAAGTATTAGTCTCGGTATTTGTTAATGTATCACTTAATGTCATTCAGGATTATAATATCAGCAATAATATCAATTATAAAATCACTTAATTTGGTTTTATTTGAAAATAAGTATACAGTTTCACTAACAATTTCCGCAAAGCTATAACATACAAATTAATATCTTATAATTAGCTGGGGAATGTCAATCGCAATATATGTATGTATGTATATCCAGATATTTTTTACCAAAAAGAGAACATTTCCAAATCTATATTTCATTAATTGAATTTGGCACAATTTCCAAAGTAGAAGATATTTTTTATAACAATATTTTACTTCAAAGTGCAAGTAAAAATGTGTGCTATATTACTGAAAATATTTAACAAATATAATAATAATAATGTGCACTAGTAAATTACTTGACTGTCTTCTGAAATTAGTTTAAGTATGTGTATGTATAAAATAAGCCACTGGTCCTTATTTTTCATATACATATCGACTCTTTTGACAATTTTGATTGAAAAATATCATTTTAGTCGATGGCATGAACGTGTCATAACACAGCTGAGAAAAATAATTTAAAACAAACAAAATTCAGACCGATGAATACTTTATTTTGTTTATACGCATTTAATCGCATATCGCGTATATATTTTTTAAATATATTTCAATTGATATAATATATAAATATGAAACTCGCCAGCATCGTTGTATGAAGTTGCTGAACACATTTGGTGGTAAATACGGTTTCTGCACTACTGCCATTATTGCAAAAATCTCCTTCACAACATGTTATACACGCGTGTAACTTTGTCCTTTCGCCAATCATGATACAGCCAGGTTCACAATGTTTCGAACAGTTTCTCTCCAGCAGCCAGAGTCTTGGAGAAGATGTCGAATTCCCTGTACTCGTTGTAAGCGAAATTCTCTTCACCTACCCAAAAAAATATTCTTCTTAAATATATCCATATACCTGTATGTATGTCATAATGAGGTACTTTCATGAAAATTTCACATATTTAAAATGTCATATTAGCACCCTGATAATCGAAATACATTTTATTGAAAATTTCAATCTCTAGAATTCTATGAGTTGATATTTAAAGTCCGAACGACGCCGGATAATTAAAGCTAGTTAATAATACAGCACTGTAATTGTTCATTCAGCGTTCACATAACATAGACCTACTTAACATGACATAGCATAGTGTTACATAACCCACGATTGTAGGTAAAGACATAGTGCAGTGATTGAAAAAGAAGACGAATCTGCGTTTGACATTTAAATAACGACCTTCTCGATAACACTGTACACTACAATATTTTATTGTACACTTTTAATTGAGAAAGTCGTATAATACTTTTTAAATATATGATAGTCAAGTTTACGACATTCTATCGATATTATTCAAAACTGTTGATATATACATATAGCCTTTAAAATGATCTAAGAATAATACAATAGTTTCGTTTGACTAGATTTGTACCATACAAGCTTTTCCTTCGTCTCTGCATCTGACATGTTGGTCTGTCTTATTCTCTGAGAGATCGACGCACTTGTCGCCACTTTCCATAGTGTTACAGTGGTAACACCACATTTCCTTATTCCTCTCGGTAGCGGCCTGCGTACGATGCTCTTTACTCATTAGTTGAGCCCGCACATCCCCTGTCAAACAATCGATAAATATAGCACGCAATTTATTATCAGACAAACGCTCAAGCTATACGCTTTATACAGGGCCGTATTGGGGCAAAAATTTCGGGGGGGACAATATAAGCACATTAGCTACTACAATATGTCAATCATTTTTAGTAATATTTTGTCCAAAAATCGATAAGATTGTATGGTAACGAAGGTCGGACCAAGATGCTTTGGTGCCTCAGGTCAAAAATAAAATGTCGCCTCTTAAGGATGGGAAAATTGTGCTACACTTGCAAAATCAAAATCTGGTGCGCAAAGGAGGTGGGAATTTCAAAAAAAATAATTCTGTTGCCCTTTAGTATTTAATTATTATTATAATAATATAATTATTTATAAACAGTAGATCCCCAGGCGAGCATCCTACTAGTCTGTACCTAAATCCGACATTGATGATCATCTTACACTGGCTTAACAGATGTAATAAAAATTTAATTATTCATACATTAAAATTTATTCGCAATAAATTGCACAAGGCAACTACAGATTCATGGTTACGAGTAGGTATATTAAATTGTAGAATGGCTGAGTTTATATTAGATTATTGTATGCGTAATTAAACTACTACTGGTACTACTGTGAACTCAAACATTCGGCTGGAATGGAATAATGTATACCAAACCAATACAGAGAGATGAGAGTTGCTTTGTCGATTAGGTACATGAAATTCCCACATTGTGCATTGATCAAAATATCGAGTTACATGAGAAAATAATGTAATGTAACCCAGTCAATAATTACAAATAAAGGACAACCAAAATTAGCCTAAATTATTAATGTGTGTCTCGGTTGTACCTAGTTATCATTTGTCCTCAATTTGAATAAATACATTTTCTCAGTTATTTCCAAACACCGCCCACTATTTTCTACGTGTCAGTTCATTAATTTTCTTATTTGACCTTTAGCACATTTCACTTCATAAACACATGCACAACTGTTCATGGAATTGAATCCATTATTTTGAACCGAGATTCGAATACCCATATAGTAACGTATTAAATATCAGGATTCAAATTTCAATTAAGATCATCACAGTTAATTGAATGGTAGATATATACGGGCGATACCCACGAATTAAAAAGTCAAGTCAATCCACTATATGTTGGAATATATGTACAATACTGTAATGGACTGAATAAAAAGAGTTTCTGTTTGCTAGTTTTTGAGCCGGCTTGAACTGTAGTTTTAAAATCTAGTGTGGAGACATAATAATAAAAGTAAACAATGTATATTCATGTAGCTACCTGTCATGATGGCGGACACGAGTAACACTACAGCACAACTGAACAACACACTGTAATTCACTTTAGAATCTACAGTAAACATATCTAATGCATAGAGCAAGTTACTTAATAATATTTCTTTCATCATGTATACAAAGTTTGACATACGCCATGTTTTGTAGGATATCTCATTGTGATGCGCATGGCTACAGTTCACACAACTGATAAGACTCCACTATATTACACATGTTAGATAAACAAAACTTTATTCACTTTATTGTAATATTTATTCTTTAATATGCAGTGCACATGAACTAAATATATTCTATTAACGTAGAACGTAGGTTTGGCAAAAACTATTGATTCGCGATAGCACAGTTCGTAAAAGCTCCGCTGTGTGTCTCTACACGTACAGAGCTTACTTGTTTCAAGAGTCATAAATGTCATGATATACATTTTATCTTATTTACATATAAGATATTAATTTGTATACTGTGCTTTTAAAATAAACAGATGCAGAAGGACATATTACACTTAAGGCTAAGGAAAATCTTTCAGTTCTTTCATTTTATAATATATATATATATATAAAAGTGTATTATTTTCTTTAGAAAGAATATATGTATATTTCAATATGTGAATAACTGTGTCTGTAAAATATATAGGTCAAATCCCTGTGTATATATTCGTAGCTTGGTACGTTATTGTTTTAATATAGAAATAAACCGCCTGAACGGCCGTCTCTTTCATTATTTTCCATTTCGCGAGCAACAATGATGCATGTATCTCTGTTATACACGTGCCGTGCAGCGAGTGAGCAAGTGATGCGTGATAAGGCAATTTGCACAGTGTCTGAGCACTGCGCACCGCAAAGACCGATAGCAATGCATTGTGTCACACTCCGGTAATGAACCTTCCAATGACAATTTCGTTCATGTAATAGTCTCTACATACTACACACTCTATATACGAGTACGTGTCACCAGCTCAACGGAAATAGAAATACGTCGTTCAAATGCTGACATCCATTCCCATTATGAAACTGTTTTATTGGAAAGCCTTTAACATCATTTTAGAATCTAATACATTTACGAATTACAATTTATTTATACATTAACTTAGTAGTAAGTTTTATTTAATTATTTTTTAAAATATCAAATCTTAATGCAACAAAAGACAGTCACAAATGTAAACACCAACTACAAGTAGTATTTTAACTATCACTTATGTTTAAGTATCTATATTATATTTCGCAGAAGTTTCGTTGGTATATTTCATGAAGAGGCAATTGAACTGTCAAGTTCTGTTGCCATTAATAACGTATTTTACTATTTGCATTCTCTAATACACAAACATTTACTATCTTCTCTCTGCAACATGTATTTCCATGCAATTTATTTAACGAAATCTCCATTAATTTAGACAAATGTCATATATGCAATAAACGTGATCACAATATCCGGTGCGTTTAGTGTTTTACATTAGAGCGGTAATCAGTTATTCCAGTCCAAAAATTTGGAAAATTGTATAAATTACTTAACGCTATAAGCCTAAACACATACACACATATACATACATGTATGTGTCTGTGTGTTGATAGGGAAATGATATTAGAGAGAAAGAGAGAACTGGATGAAGGGAGAATGGAACTGTATGATGGAGAGAATCAGGACGCAGCATCCATGGCAGGAGCATAGAGTTGCGCGCGTTTCAGTGCTGGGTAAAAGCATCTTCGGCAGTCACCAGTCGACTGACGTCAAGAGTGTCACGAAATAGCCTTTCGACTTAATTTCACAAATTCAGAACTTGCTTGTCAGCAACAACATCTAAAACACTTTCTCACTCTGTCGCTTGGTAACCCATGCTGCTTATGTTTTACATTGCTTTTCATTTCATTTATTGATTGATTACGAAAAAGTTTACATACACATTTGTGACTAATAGCTTCGAAGTTCCTTAACAAATTGCCAAGTAAGTAATTGTTGTTGATGGAACGTTGTGTGTTTTACCATATCATTCATGAATATGCCAAAAGACACTGAATAAATAGTAAAATACGTACAGATTTGATTTAACTTTTTTTCTCAAACTATTAACGATATGTTTTATTGTAAAATTTATATTATAATTTAATCATAAAATATATACAAAATACGTGTTTATATAATGAATAATTTTAATATTAAAAAATCATCTAATAATCCGTTGATATTTGTAAAAAAATGTTTTATGACAAATTTCATTCGCTTTAAATTATAATATTATTATTGTTAGGGCATAATAACTTGTACATTGTTATGTTTCTTTGAGTTTATTTAGAACGGAGACCTTTCAGATATAGCATGCAATCTGTTACGCATTAATTAGATTAACAGCATGTACGTTTTTAGCATATACATATATAAAGTAAACAAAACTGTTGCATGTTAAATCATCAATCTGTTGAACTTCTACGTATTTATCATGTGTATGTGTAACGCTTGAAGTTATTTTTCCAATTCCGTCCGTTCAGATTCACGTTGCTATTTTATTTTTTACAATTTGCATCTATTGAAATACTGCGGTATTCAATTACTATGTGAATATCATCAATCAATATTTACGGTGCAGCAAATCAAGTTGAAAATCTGATATTGTGTAACATGAATAATAATTATCGAGTTAATTACTCTAACAATTAGTTCCGACGGGAGTAAAAACCTTCGGTAATTCTATAAATTTAATTTAACATTACCAACAGCCGTTACAAGATAGGATAAATTATCATTGTTCAGTTTATAATATAAAATTAATTATCAAACCATTATCAATGTCCCACAATCATGCATATTTAATTAATTTCACTATATACAAAATTTCATGTTTATCTGAGTTCAAGTATACAATGTTCTGATCATGAATTCCCCGAAGTCGACAAATGTCAGAAAAGCACTTAGCGAGCAAGTCGCATTTCATAATTTATACATACTTTATACTATGTATATCAATTTACGAGCAACAAGCAGCCAGGATATAAGAAGCCGTACACTCACATAACAGTCATGTATAACAGGTGGCATTCATAACGAATAAAAACGCATCATTCAATATTTTTAAAAGTGATCAAAAAAATGTAACATTTATTTACATATTTTCGAAATCTATATTTACGCAATTATTACTCTCCAATATAATACGTATTAAAAAAAGTTGTAAAAAACAAATTGTGAATTCAAAAAAGAAAATTGATTCGTTCAGTGATACACGGTAATTAATTTCAATTTGCAGTGAAAAGGAATTGAAATAATTACTTTCTGTATAAATAAAATCTACATTTTCAAGAAAAGAGAAACATTCTCTACCAACACCCAAAACAAATTGAAACAATAATAAACAAACAGTACCTTTTCATTTTTCGAGCAATTCAGAAATTTAATATATAGCCTTGCGAAAGACAACACTATATTTATAAACATGTAATTAATTGGCAGTGTTAGTGTTTTAATTTTAATAATAAACAAACAGTATCTTTTCATTTTTCTCGCAATTCAGAAATTTAATATATAGCCTTGCGAAAGACAACACTATATTTATAAACATGTAATTAATTTGCAGTGTTAGTGTTTTTACTTCAGACTACACTTTTGTTTTTGTATGCACGCACAGTTTCATCAACAGTCTTTGAATTAGTCGTTGTCATATGTCGCAACCATACATTGATCATTTAAACGTCCATAGATATTAAATTGTTTGTGATATATTTTTAAAAATATTTATGAATTTAGCTATACTGTACATACAATGAGTAAACGTCAGAGAAAACATTATATAAATACATATAAAATTTGTCAGTTATCAACTATTTCAATAAATTTTATTCCACAATATATTTGAAAATGCAGTAAATTATTATAATACTTGCGTGGAAATGGTGACATTTGTGAATAGCTGAAAGAATAGTTTCGTTGACTAACAAAAAATGTGATATTGTCATCAGTTTATTTTATTATATTTCAGTAGATAAAACAAAGTGATGTACATATAAACATGCTAAACCGTATCCAGAATTGAAAACGATATGAAGTAGGTAATTTGAAACAGTAATTGCATTTCGTGCAACAAATGAACTCAATTCTATGAAATTACGTTTAGATCTGAACTTAATGAAGGCTTATGTGTTCATCAACTTGGTAGTTAGTTCAGCCGCCAGTATCACTACACCATATATATCTACACTTATCTCCGATGATAGCCCGACATTTTATTCAATAAACATGGTATTTATCCTAATTCTTCTATTATTTACACGCTAACATAATTATTACTGCTTTTAACGTTGTTCAACATGGAAAAAGATTCACTCAGACATTTCAAATAATATACACTTCCATCCCTTTATCAACAAGCAAATTTATAATATTACATTATACCGATATTTCACTGTACTAAATGAAACATTCATTCATTTTACAATAAATCATAAGTAAAATTTTAATTCTTTGAAGAATTGGAACCATGGAAATGTTCAGATATTTCTAAATAATAAATAATATGTTATTAGACTTGATTTTAACCAAAAGTAAACCATAAAATTTATGAAAATTCAATTTAGTTGGCTCCGCCCGACGAGCCCTGGAATATAGTATTGATTTTGCACTCTTCGTAGATTATTCTACAATTTTCCGTTTTTATATTATCCATACGGGTTTATTGTCAATGAAACTACTTATATAATATTTATAAATAT
>JAGJTL010000111.1:3085123-3097919 GCA_022063505.1 Calosoma granatense | reverse complement strand
TTTATATTTTGCAATAATATAAAAATAACAATATTAATAATAGATGTTTCAGAAATAGTATCACATTTGTAATTTTTTGATTTTTTTAGTTTCGTTTAGTAATTTTTATTTTTACTCTAGATTTGAATTTCCACTAACATCGAACAGTCTGTCATTTGTAGTTTAGTGATATAATGATAATTAAATTGTCACACGCCATTTAATAATATTCGTATCTAGTGATTTTTTTTTCAATGAACATGAATTAATTTTTATTATGAATTATGTGTGGATTATGTAATCATATAACTAAAAACATATTTTACATTAATAAATATGTTCTAACCTATTCTGATTAACCTCAGACGATATATAAACGTTGTGAATAAGATCAGTTTTGTAACGTAGTTATTTAAATAACAATTTGAATTTTGTTAGATATTGTTGTTGAATTAAATAAAAGTTCCAAAAGCAATAATCATGAGTAATATGGGACATTTTGGAAATAACAAAAATCCTCCATGGACGCGTGGTGCAGTGTCCACTGCTCCGGGTGGTATGGTTGGTCAAGGGAACCCTTTGCAACAACAGATACTATCTCAGGGTTCCATTGGAGCGATGGGTGCCTCCGGCATGGTGCAGTACCAGCAGTCACAAGTATTCCAGACACCCATGAGTCTACAGCAGCAGAACATTGGCATGGGGCTGCAGCAAATCACAAACACATCTGTATCAATGAACCCGGCCATTGGCCAACAGCTGAATCCCAATCAACTGTTTTCACAAGTTGGAGCAGTCACCTACCCGAATCCACGAGCTTTAAATCCAAATGCATTTCAGACACAGAACGTTTCATCCGTGCAGTCGGTTCAGAATGCCGCTTCGAATACTAGTGCAAAGCAACGTGTATTTACGGGTACTGTCACTAAAGTTCACGACAACTTCGGCTTTGTGGATGAGGATGTGTTCTTTCAAACGACAGCCTGCGTGAAAGGCTCCAATCCAGTTGTAGGTGATCGGGTGCTTGTTGAAGCGACTTTCAATCCTAATATGCCCTTCAAATGGAATGCAACTAGAATTCAAGTATTACCCATGTCTGGCTCGACCGTCTCTGCTATCCGCGGCTCAAACACTAACAACAGTAAGTCATTTAACTCCGTGTCCAGTGCGTACAACGCAGTCCCACCGCCAGTTGAAAATTCCAACGGTAATTTCCTAACTACGGCGAGGAACCACCAAAGATCAAACAATAAAAGTTCTGCTAGCGGCAGAAGTCGTGAGAGATCTCGAGACAGAGACCGGGAAGAGGATGAAGTCGAACGAAAGAGAAGACGGGAAGAACGGACACGAGAGAGAGAAGACAAAGATAAAAAATCTCCGCTCCGACGGAGATCCCGTTCGCCTAAATCAAGACGTAGAACTAGAATTGTCCCTCGCTATATGGTACAAATTCCGAAAATAGCTTTACATTTGTAAGTCAGTCACTTATTTCACTGATTAATTAATTACTGGATGATTACTGTTGTGTTCATGTACAGATCAGAAGCAGATGTGTTGGAAATTCGTCGTAGATACACTAACTTGTACGTGCCATCTGATTTCTTCTGCACGAATTTCCGTTGGATCGACGCATTTCCACCACATAGTCCCTTTGCTCTGAATAAACCGTGTTCGTTTCATATTATGAATAAAGAGATTGACCCGGTAACAGAATTGCACACCGTATTGGAACCGTCCGATGCAGATTATATATTCTCGGCAAAGGTAGGTGTTACACATCGAATTACTGAATAATGTCAGTAATGAATCTGAATCTAAATGTGCAATGTACATTTAGGTCATGTTAATGAGTGTTCCGACACTAGAGGATATATACACGAAGTGTTGCGCCCTGGCAGAGGACAAGGAGAAGAAGGATCGTGACAGTGAAGAGCGCGACTTCGTGCATCCAACAAGACTTATTAATTTCCTGGTAGGACTGCGCGGTAAGAACGAGACCATGGCGATTGGAGGACCATGGAGTCCCTCGCTGGACGGGGAAAATCCTGACAAGGATCCTTCTGTCCTTATTAAAACAGCGATCCGTACTTGTCGCGCGCTAACCGGCATTGACTTGTCTAACTGCACGCAGTGGTAAGTATGTGCTTGTGTTCGTGTATTCATTATTGGAGAATGAGCTACTGTATAAAAATGTAATTAACACGTTGTTTTCAATCACCGAATCATATTGAATGTACATACATGCATGGTAGCGACTGCAGTGTCGCTGGGTTACAAACACAGCGTCTTGCTCGAGTCGGTTCATATGTTCAGTTTGTCACGTATATGTGTGTTTCACCGTTTGTCTTTTAGTTCTGTTGTATTTCAGCGGCGACGACATCAGTGC
Organism: Calosoma granatense; assembly: GCA_022063505.1. Taxonomy (NCBI): domain Eukaryota; kingdom Metazoa; phylum Arthropoda; class Insecta; order Coleoptera; family Carabidae; genus Calosoma; species Calosoma granatense. The sequence continues at coordinate 3,095,554 of JAGJTL010000111.1, read as the reverse complement.
CCAGGTGATTAGCAGTAAGTGAATGATGAATAGGCGAGTGTGAGTGTCTTGTCTGTCTGTCTGTTTGTGTATGTATGTATATAATATACATATACATATATATGCGGTTTAGTGTTGGTGCCGCTATTTACAATTATAGATAAGACGCCGCTGACGACGGCGTGGTGTGAGAGCTGCGTGTGCTCACTACTCTGTGATGTCTTATTACTAGGTACCGATTCGTGGAGCTGTACTATCGGCGCGGGGAGAGTACCCACAAGGGGAAAGTGGTGCCGGCGCGGGTTGAAACAGTGGTGCTCTTTCTGCCAGATGTATGGAGCTGTGTGCCAACGCGGCTCGAGTGGGACCAACTGCACCAGGGCTACCGCAAGCAGCTGGAACGCAGATTGAGAACAACGGCCACTGATGACAGCGATGAGGCCATCACCGCTGACGAAAAGGCACTACATTCTACTCTTCCTACTCTTGCTTCTTTCATATAATTCCCATATATTTATATATAACCCCATTGTACATTTATTTATAAGTATTACCACTTCCCCCGCCCTCTTATATTAGTAGATCATTACTACATATTATTATTATTACTCCTACCTGTACGTATGTTATTATTGCAACAGCATCATTGTGTAATGTTATATATATATATAGATAACTGAACTAGCATTCGTGACTCGAAGTGTGGAATTACAACTGCACACAATCCGGAGAGCGGCCCGTGTTGTGGTCGCGGCGCACGCCGACCATGGACGCTCCTGTCCATCGGCCGTGTGCCGCGCGCATCCCTCGAACATCTCGTATTATATTTAGTCAAGTTACAGTAACAAATATGCGTGGTTGCGATGTGTGCAAGCTGAATGACTGCTTGTAAACTGCCAGCCATCCCTGTCACACAATCACTCACCACATGGTCGTGTGTTTACAGGAAGAGGAACAGGCCACAGAGAACAAACTGGAACCCACGCACTATTCACAACTAGATCCGAAAGTGATGAGTGTCGCCGATCTACGGAACGAACTGAAAGCTCGGTCGAGTAACAGTAAAGGACTCAAGTCACAGCTGGTCGCGAGACTCACTAAAACACTGAAAGTAGAAGCGGAGAAGACCGAAGGGGACAATAGTACAGAGCAATCGGACCCAATGGAAACGAAAGTTGAGACAGATGAGAAAGAAGATAGAAGAAAAGAGGTAAAACAGTGTTGTACACGATGTATTGATAACCGGTATCATGGAAAGTTTTATTCTTCTTATGTAGGGTGATGACAAAAAACTTGATGAAAAAGAGAAAATTCAATTAGAGAAACGATACACATTACCAGAAGAGCAACATATAATCGTGCATCCATCGCGCACGGCCAAGTCAGGCAAATTCGACTGTACTGTGATGTCCTTGTCTCTACTGCTGGACTACCGACCAGAAGACACTAAGGAGCACTCCTTCGAAGTGTCCTTGTTTGCAGAACTCTTCAACGAAATGCTGATGCGAGATTTCGGCTTCAACATCTACAAGGCTTTATACACTCTCCCGGATAAAGCCAAGGATGAAAAGAAAAAAGAAGATGGGAAGAAACGAGACGACGAGAAGAAAGACAAGAAGGATGATCGAGACAAAAAGGATGATAAGGAGAAGAAGAACGAGGACAAAAAAGATGATAAGAAGTCAGATGACAAGCGAAAGGACAGTAGTAAAAAAGACGACGATGATGAAGATGATGACGAGTTTGACGATGACGAAGAGGAGGATAAAAAAGATAAAGAAAGACGTAAAAGTAGTGACAGGGACCGGAAGAAGAAAGAACGTTCCAAGTTAATAACGAAAGATAAAAATCTACTTCTGTCATTCGTGTATTTCGATCAAACTCATTGCGGATATATATTTGAGAAAGATATCGAGGACCTGATTTACACTTTGGGCTTGAATTTGTCCAGAGCACAAGTCAGAAAACTTGTATCAAAAGTAATTACCCGAGATTCTTTGCATTACCGCAAACTTACCGATAAACCAAAAGATGAAAACGAACCGTCTGCCGTTGTGGACACGGCAAACGTCACCGAGGCTGAATTAGATGAGATATCATTCGGTAACAAGAAATTGCTACCGATATTTTATGACAGCATACCCGCTAGAAACATGAAAACTGAATCGTCTTCAGAGCAAGGAAGCGCTGAAAACTCGCAACTGTCTGAAGGTAAGTCATGAATACAATGAAAATTGTAACAAATCCATGAACCTAGTAAGTGTTCATAGGTTTCGTCATGTATCAAGGTGCACTGATGGATGTAAAGAAATTAATGCAGCAACTTCAGCGCAGCGAGAAGGCGCGCGTTGACACAGAAACGTACATGATAGAACTTAAAAATGACAACAACAAACTGTTGGATAAAAATGAGAAATGCAGTAACATAATTAAAACATTAAGTTCAGAACTGTCAGAGTACAAGAAAAAATTACAACATAGCGACGAGTCTCTTGTAAAAATGACGGTAAGTTTTCAGAGATAATATTAGTTTACATTATTAACTGATAATTGCTGTGCAGGCTTGTTCTAAATTGTTCCACGCAACATTGCAAGATATGAGAGATAAGATTGAATCGGTTTTAACCAGTAACCTGTACCAGAGCCCAGATGTACCTGATACCAAAGTACAGAATAGCATTAAACAAGAACATGTTAAGAAAGAAATACATCATGAATCTCGATGGGAGTCAACACACGGCGACACTAACAGCACCGCAGTCACTAGTTCAAAACATGAAGCCATGGATGTGAATGATATGATATAATAAAATTGTATGAATACCTCTCCTCTGTATATTTAGTGTTATATGTGAATTAAACAATATACGTACCATTACACACACACACACACACACAATCAAACAAACATTTGTTTTTTTCATTTATATAGAGATACAATATGACCTGAGAACATTAGAATATATAAAGTTATACGTATATTATAAATCATTCACTTTTTATTTCACTCATAAATAATAGTTATATACAAATACATAACAGTTATTTCAAGGGAATCTAACTAACATACAAATATATTTGACTGAACTTTGGTGTATATAACTAAAATTATCTGTACTTTATAATGAAAACACGTTAACTAGAGTATGTAAATATTTTGTTCAGTTAACATTATATCTTTGTGCAAATATAAATCTGATAATTATGTCATCTTGGTAATGGAAAGCTAATGGCAATGGTAACGTTCTACTACAAGTGAAACATCATTTGATATTGAAAACAACAAAATAATCTACCTTCAGTCATGTTCGCCTCATTGCCAGTTATTAATGTGCATGGTCCCGTTTTTTTCATTATACTACGATAATATTTTAGTATACAAATTAATTTATTAACATTAACAATTCTAAAAATATTCAACATTCACAATCCGTTACTTACAATAAAATGCTCTGTAGTTATTAGTTAACATAAAATAAACTATACTTTTCTCATATGATAGGAAATTATTGCACAGAAAAACTCAATATATATATTTTGATATGTTCACGTTAATTTTCAGATCGTATTACGATAATACTGATATGTGCTAGCAAAGTATAGAATAATGCCAATATACAGCTACCTCTTCAAATGTAAAGTTAGAAACACGTAAAACAAGTTACTGATTTTCGAATTTCATTTCATGTATCCATCAATTGACTTGCACAAACAAAATGCGAGGAAAATACCAAGAAGTTGTATTAATCCCAAACCAATACCGATGCCAATTACTATATCGGTATGCGAGAGAATCCACTCGACGAATGCATCGTAACAACCCTATAAAAGTATGAATCAGAAACCATATAGCATTATCTATTCGGTTTAATTACCTTCTTGTAATATGAATTCGACTGATTAGGTGAATACGGACAATCCTTGTCTCTGACTTGGAACAAACTCACATCACCAGTGAGGATGCAACATGCATCCGGTACGGTTTTATTGCCCATCACCCATTTGGGACTTTCTTTAAAATCTGTAAAATCATCAACACCACAACAGGACATCTGTGCCATCAAGTGATCCCACATCAGTGTGACGGCATCAGCTTTATTCGCTGCGTAATACTTGCTAATGGTAGATTTTAAAAATATCCGTGTCTCCTCTTGTGCCTATTGCAAAAATTAACACCTGAAGATGTAGTAAATAATGCAGAGTTACGTTCTGCAGTCATTGACGAATAAATCCAACATTCATTTAGCATATAGATTATATACTTGTATGACATACCCTTCCTCTATAGGCTGCTGCCAAACCTCCAGCGACGATTTCCATAATTAGAATTACGACCAAACACACTCCGTACTGCAAACATAACATTCATTACTTCATTAATCTTCGCTACAATTCAAACTTGTAATAAATTCTGAATATCTAAATTATAACGGAATGTTTCCATATTTTAAATAAAATACACAAAAAATCAAATGATATTGTTGCAAATTCATTGGCTGATACAGAAAGGCCATAGCAGCAAATATTACTATCCTAATGGAGGTCAATTAACAGCAGTTTGCAAATAAATTCCGGCGGACGAATATCATCACTGCTTATTGGGATGTATTAAATTAACACACGCGTTCAAACTGGTTGCAGAGAGTAAACAGACGCCCCCTGGTATAATTAACACATTATACATTTGTCATTAAACAAGTCAGGCTATTATAGAAATAATTATCAGCTCGTGGTTTCTAGAAGTTATTGAAACTAGATTATCTATTACGAGAGATACATTGAAACTTACCGCTGTTAGCAGACACTGTGATTCTTTCAGAGCCCCGCAGTAACCAAGGAAACTAACTACAAACATGAATGCCCCGGCGGCTATCAGAATATACGAGGCCTGCTCTATTACTGCTGGTTGGGAAAATTGCTAAAATACAAAATACACATTAACAGTAACCCGCTAAACATACATGTTACTTAGCAGTAATTTACATTACCGCTAAGAAAACAAAACGTTAGTTTCGAATGTCAAGTTTGTATTAGCGACTACCAGGGCCGGATTTAGAAGGCAAGCAGAGAAAGCACTATATTTATCTGGGCGCCTGTTACATAGGACAAGACTATAGTTATGAGTATGAGTATGTATACATTGTATGTACATTGCGACAGTATAATATCAGGTTTAGGAAACAAATAGTGTCGTATCTGATACATGCATTTAAAAGTCGATAGATAGTACGGTCAGTGCCCCGATATATTATTCACTTTAATTCTGAGTACCTATATTCGTTCTACACGATGACTGAATAATACAAAATATTTTGGTGCGAACGACCGACAAATCTATTTTCAACTCTTATGCTTTTCCGATAGCAATATAGGTACATGTGTATAATTTATTTGTGCATTATAATAATGTAATGAGCACGCAAACATATATTTGTATTGCGAAATCATAACCTAGGCAAACGATGTCAGTAAAGTAAAACAAAGTGCAGTGCTGAATTGCTACTATACTTTCGTATTAATCAATTAACGTTTTATATTAATGAATATATATTTTGTGCACAAATATACAGTACAAGACAATATGTTGTTTCATTATATGTACGTGTAATATACATATTAGATGAAAACACATTAGAACAAATGATTATTAGTGTTTCAGACAGTTGGGGGTGGTATCACCTGTTTTGTACTGTACACAGGCAATAGTGCAAGGGTTAATGCACCCTTTTTCATATCGACAGACGGACGGACAAACCTATGTACATACAGTTCAACATTAAGTTTACTCGGTATCAAATTAAATTCATATGAACAACTGTTCCAACTTTCACAACAGAATTAATACTGTTCGCAATTTTATTGTTACTTTCATTGTATTGTTCATCATTGTAAAACAATGTATTAATTATTTATTATACAGCGACAAATATATCGATGTAGAAATACACGTAAAAAGCTCACATGTAATTTGTAAAATAATATAAACCTAATAATTATGTAAAAGTTTAAGAATCCTTGACGTACTTTTCTGTCGACGTTTCAAAATAAATTTCGTTGCTTATCGGTCAGCGGGTCAGTACAACTCGAGCACACTAAGTGGAGTAACTGTATTATTGTTTACTTGGAATTTTAATTTCACGCACGATTTCACGAAATTCACCAATCTCAACCAACACTTCAAATACGGAGCTATATAATTTCTAAAGTAAAAAAATTACATACATAAAAAAATGTTAATGTAATTTTGAATAACACGACATTCATGCCACAATTGTCTTTAAGTGTAATGTTTAATTATGAATTAACGGCCCGATACTTTTTCCGTACTTGTTAACAAGACATCGCGACTTGTGCGTTGACAATAAAAAGAAATTTAATGAGGTTCAATGTAATATATACGTGTGAAAGCGAAGCAACATCTGTAAGACTAACTTATAAATGTAAGGCAATATTTTAAATATCTAATATTTCAGTAAGAGCACTTAATAATTTATCAATGAATATTATAATACAAAAAGATACAAACCTGTAATTGTTCCACGGCTACCATTTTTGTAAGAGCGATGAAGGAATCTTTGTCCACAGCTAACCATATTCCAACACTAAGGACTGCTGTCCCTGCAAGCTAAAATGAAAATCAAACATCTAATAACAGTGTGATAAAGAAATCTTTTAGGCAAATATTGATTTACATTACACTAAATCAATATTTACTATTGTACAATACAACTATTTACTTTGTAACAATGATTATTGTAGATCATAGAATATGTTTGAATCGGTAATATCATATGCATATATTTACAATTGTTCTATATTGATTTTACAATTTCACACAAATATTAAAAGGAACAACAACAATGTACTGTATAAATGTATGTTATCTATTATGAATCACATGTATAATATACGACAAATATATGAATATAAAACATATTTACATACATACGTACAAACCAAACGAAACCAAACCGAAATAAATATTACATTAAAATACACATCGATATGGGACTAATTTAGCTTCAAACAAAGTTTAGACTATCATTAATAATGAACATTTCATATTTTAGACGATAATTGATCGATTTGATTTTGTCAAGACAGAAATATGATTATTGAACTAACAACATATTTACAAACATACCTACATATACAGAACACACTGTGTAAGTTTATAAAACAGAGAATTGGAATTCAGGTTAGAAAAAATAAATATTGCACAATACTTACAAAGAAAACAAAGTTGAACAAACACAGCAAGTATTTAGCGAACCAAGCGCCGCAATCGAACGCCATGGCTGCTTCGATTCACAACTGTACTTGGTAAATAATTCACCTAAGCATTAGCTTTTTACAAAATATAGTTCTTGCACCTGCAAACAAAACAAACACATATTTGTCAATACCATTATCTCATCCATTTGTATACCACGAAAGTTCAGCATTATTATTGAAGAGTACATAGTTCATAATGTATATAAACTAGATTGGACACAACAGACACCCATGCCTGTAGCTCATCGACGTATGTTGAAGTATGGATAAATTACAACACATTAATATTTACTGACATGCATTGTTATATTTTTAAAATCCTAAATGGTTGATTTCGTGATCCAGAGAGTTTATTCGAAATTTTTACGTAAAAATGTTTGAAATCGGAAGATGCTACAGACATCGTACCGAATACTATAGCTCTTCGACAGGAGGTCGATGAGCTAAAAACATAAACAGCCAAACCTCCAACTTGAAGTGCTAAAATTTTATACAAATATTCATCCAGGTAAGTTAAATAATAATAAGAAATCACTTAATAATTCGTTATTTCTTCATCCACTTTATATGTTTTTTTAAAGAAAGCATTGATCAAGTATTGACTCCGTGTGTATCCATACAAACAATAATTATATTGAAACTTTAATTACAGATACTTTCATTAGTTTCCAGAAATTACGTTGTTACATTTGTTCCTACAGTCACGCAAGGTGCTGCCTTAATTTAAACAGAAAAGATTAATTTCACAAAGAAAACATCTTAGTGAACTACATGGACAGTCGTCACACATTGTTCGAAACATGTATACGTGTAACAGCATTACTTGTGTTCCGCACCTTGCTTTATAAAAAATTCCAACCACTTTCTGTAGTGATAAATAACAAAAGTAGGTATATTCTTTGAAGGTTTTACGCATTGTGATTCCGTATCAAAGCGAAAGTTAACACTAGACACTAGAGAATAAAACGTACATAAACCAGTTGAGCTTGTAGATTGTATTTAATAGCTATATATCAGAATGTGGTCGAATATCGCGTGCAACCACTTTCGCAGTCAACTGCTATCCACAAAATGACATGTAAAGTGTCATATACAATTACCTCGTACACAACAAATACCATGAATTTCATATATGTATAAATATATGTACCATTTATTTGTAAATACTGTAAATATACTCAAAACTTCTTAATGATACGCATAAAATCTAACTGTACGCTGACCGTTGGGCAAAATTAGAACGAAAACGCCGTACATATGCAAATACGCACAAATGGATTTTATTCAATCTTTGCTAATACCTGTTGCTTAGGCATAGAATACGTAGGCAGTAGTAGTACACAACATCATGAATGTCCTTGTCAATCTAAGTATTATCCAAGGTTAGATTGTTTAACTCTTGTGTTATAATATTTGCATTCTTTAACAGAAATATGCTATTCCTTCCTAAATGCGTAATTAGGAATGTGAATATAAGTGAATACAAGAATAACAGGTGCAACACCAGACTGCATGGATGAACCCCCCCCCCCCTTCTTTATAAGGGCACAGATATAACTAGGCCACATCGTCTAATAGGTCGAGATACATTGATTTCAAGTCCATATACGAAACTTGCATTTTAATCTCCTAGTTAAGAGACGGAGAAACATTAAATTCAAAATTCCTACTACTAAAATTAAACACTAAAATAAAACATTACATTTCACAATTGCCATTAAATTTACATACGCGTATTGTGAAAATTATAGTGTTTGTCAGAAATTATTGACTGTGACATTAAAATTTATTTAGATGTAGCAAACAGGAAGTGAAATATTAAAATAAATAAATAACAGTTAATTAACCAGAAGTTACGTTGAATAACGCAGGTAGTTGTAATCTACTTTTACTTTTTTTAAATAAAGAAAGTATCAATAATAAACAGCCACGTGACGTAATAAATGGAAACATTTTAAATTGGATTATTGAATTACATGTATATTATTTCTAAATCTCTCCTAAATATATGAAAATATGTACACAAGTACAATTTTTTAGAGCACACGGCGAAATTTCTCTGAAATTGAAATTCTGAAAAATATTAAGCTTCGATCATCTAACACAAATATTCACCTTCTTCATTACAATAATATTCAATTAATTTTATATTTTTTGTGATTTCATATTTTTAATTTCTACGAAATGGACAAAAACATGCATTTTTGTTTAGTTAAAGCAATACGCAGATGTTACAATCTTGAGATGTTTATATATATTAAAAAGTTGCTAAACTATAAAATTAATACAGTTTTGTACGCATATTTCCGTATAAAAGAAAAGCAACCTGTTGCTTTCTATATCTAGATTTGTGTAGAGATGTTACCGATATGAGAAGCGACATATAATTTACAATTTTTGTACTCTACTTCATACATAATTTACGAATAAAGTAAGGAATGTGAAAGTAAGTTATTTTCAACATTTTATGTATATTTACTAATTACAGCAGAAAGTAACGAATATCAATGTCTGACTTGTAGAAATTATGTGCATATTGACATCAAACGTCATTAAATATCTGTTTAATGAATCAGGTGCTAATTAATACACATGGCACTAACACTCGTTAGAACAATGGACACATTACATACAATCAAATGACATCATACCACTATTTGCAGACTATAAACTTTATTAATCTTAATTAGACTTTAATTAAATATTGCAAATATTAAAATCATCTGATGTCAGAGATATATGTATGTGTAATACGAGTACTCCCATTGCGTTACATATTTTAAAGAAATTAATTATTCTCATGCACATTACAAAACTAATTATTTAAAAAAAATTTTCATTGCAAATATATAATAACATTTTTAATAGAAATTCTCAATAATGATAATGACACTTTTAACGAAAAATATAAACAAAAACATTTTGTTTAGCACTGCGAACGTATTTAAAAAATATTTTATTGTTTTGAAATTAAACATTTATCAGTTGACCTATAAACTTTCAGAGATGGAATTTAACTTATAATGAACAAAACTACAGAAAAAATAAACCAACATATTTCTATTTTCATAAACATTCAACACCAAAAGTATATCAATTAAATTTCACTAATATAAAACGTCATACTTTCATTACTTACCTAGAATAATCCTGTAAAATGTATGCTACTCAAATAAA
>JAGJTL010000111.1:3037339-3075747 GCA_022063505.1 Calosoma granatense | reverse complement strand
TAGTTAAAAGCTAATAATACCTTGTAATTTATGCATAGGATTTAGATAATCACTTAAAGAAAATTAAAAAATGCAAGTAAAAAATGTTTTGTGTCGTTAAATCTATTTTTATTGTACCTCGTTGATAACATCTTAATAATGACATTTTAATTAGCACTACTTACTCGGCACGCTAGATTAGTTGGCTGGGTGTAGTTAATTTGTAACGATTCTAATCAAATTTTAGTGATAAACTCACGATAATTGGGTTCAAATGGGCGTTATGCGTTTCATATTTCAAAGCCAGTGGTTTTGTAGTCTACACCTCTTGAATGTTTTAGTTCTCATTCGATATTCAACATGTTCTTACGAAGTTTCATAGTTGCGTCTATAGTTATAATTACAGGTAAGCCAAGTAGAAATATTCCATTATCACTAGCTGGTTTAACAAGAATATCATTATGTTGTATTATAAATTTTAATAAAACTGTATGAAGTAATTAAATAAGAAACACCCTTAATGTATAATCTAAATTATTTTTAGTGGTACAATCTTCATTATATTGTCCTAAACTTGCCTCGTCTCGTTCTCCAACATTGAAAGTTAAGAAACATATATTATGTAACTATGATCCGGAAACTCGGCCAGTGTTGGACAAGAAGCGACCTACGAATGTGACTGTTCGTATGGTGCTTAAAGGATTAGATTTTGTATGCTTAATATACTATACGCTGCAAGTGTACCGTCTAATATTTCATATTTTTAGAATGGAGGTCCTGATCCTAGTATGTCAACAATTTACTGGATGGCATTTGTAAGTTGCAATGTTTTAAATGTATTTGTAATAAGAGAATCTATAGTTGTAAATTGAATAAAATAAAGTACACAAGATGGTGATGTTTCTTTCAGAGATGGAAGGATGAACTTCTAACCTGGGATCCACAAGAATTTGAAGGAGTTGATTCTGTTCACATATTGAGCAGTGAAATATGGATTCCAGATGTACAGCAATATAAAGAGTGACTATTATTTTCATAACAAACACTAATGATATAAAAATGCTTCCAGACTGATGAAAGACGATATATAAATTTTTGTTCAATGTTCTAGTTAATAATGATCATATTCAGTGTATGTTTGTGATGTTTTTAGTGAAAAATCAAAGAGTAAACTGTTGGACAATACAGATTGTCTAGTAACGAAATCAGGTAGTGTATCCTGTATAGCCGAGGGATACGACGATGCAACATGCAATTCAGATATTCTTGCATGGCCATACGACACAATGAACTGTAATTTGAAGTACACATCCAGTGTATATAATTCATCACAGGTATCACACTATTTATATTGTTTTATGTACACTTAGATAATTGTCTCAACTTTTAGATGCGTATATATTTTGCTAAACCTGGTCTAACACTGACAGCATATAGTGGCAATACCTCTTGGAAACTCATTGATTCCGGGGCAAGAAAAAAGGTGTTCACTTTGCAGAATCAAACATATCATTCGTTAAACTTTAATTTTACCCTGCAGCGATGCAATGCAATGACAACATCAACCGTTTTTATTCCGGCATTTTGTATGTATAAACAACAAACACTGTTAGCGAAAATGAAAAACTGATGCTAGCAATATGATATATACCCGTAGTAGTGTATATTGTACTGAAGACACCATAAAGATTTGATTAATACATATTTATCGAACATGGGATAACATATTTTTTCACTTCTTACAAAACCGGATTATCATAAATCATTGTACGTTATGTTTATTCCTCCATCATGAAATACTGTATCAGTTTTTCATTTTTCTAACGAACGATGACATTTTATGTTCACACATAAATCTAGAGTGTGGGTTCAGGAAACTAAGTATAAATTTCTCATATCCGATAGCATTGATCACGATGTCACTCGTTCCGTTGTTACTGAAAGCTGGTAATGCTGAACGGTTGAGTTTAGTGGCAGCAAATATCCTAATTCATCTGTTGTATATACAATTTACACAGTATGTAACTCCTACCAGCGGTGCAGACTTGCCAACTACAGGTAAATGTAATTTATTAATACGCTATATCGGTAAGGTTTCATATTGTTCCCTAATAATACTCTAGATTATTTGTTGTTTCCATTTAGATTTAGATAAATATTAATACAAAATGTATTCGATAAAAATAATGATTCATAGTATTGAAATGAACTTTTACAGAATATCAACTTACTCTCATATTTTATGAATACCTATTGTATTACTTATTCATATTTATAGAAAAGTTTTTATCCGAACACAAAAAAGTTTACTTTTTCAAGATAAATAGTGTATTCTTGTTAGTAAATTTGCGAAAAGTTGAAGGTAAAAGCGATCAATAAGAAAATACGACGATAAACTTGTAATGATACGAATAACGATAAAAACATAATATTTTTTCCAGTGGATTTCTTCCGGCAGTTCAAGCAATCGAATTGTAATTTTATTGCGCTATAACGTATGACGTTATTATTGTTTAGCTTGTACTGCATGCGGTAAAATTTGTTTGCACTAAAAAAATATTAACAGTATGGAAGAATAAGTCGTACGATAAAGACTAATGTACTGGAAATTAACTAAGTATTAATATCAGTACATTATGCTTCCTATTACAATATGATTATTATGGAATAAAAATGTTGCGACAATTTCTAGAATGAGACTAATGATGTCACGGGACAGATGACACATTGCACATATAGTGTACACGATTGCTTTTGTTTTAGTTTTGTTTTTCCGTGATTCGCTGGTGATATCAGTGCTGGTACTTGTAGAACTAACGTTAATTAAAGTTTTAATGTCAAATCGAGGACCATCACCGTCCTGGCTAATGACGCCGTGCAAATTCGTGTCTAGCGGAATATTTGGACGAGTGTTACTAACGGAAGAACCACAGGTCGGTATACAGAATATAACAGTGTTGTTACAAATTAAAAGTAAATACAAAACCCGCTCGGAAAAGTTACAATGTAAAGTCAGTATTTATTAATTTAGTCAGCATAACGTTAATACAAATTATGCAATATAACTGACAATACAGTGAGTGCTCTAGTTTGTATTTAAATTAAAATTGTCAGCAATCTAAAGTGAAAAGCACAGGACGTTGAAAAGAAATAAATCACACATTTAATTTATAGGAAGTAAGAGATGAAGAGAATGGAACTCAAATCGACCAGAAACAAGTAACAATGACGAAACTAATTGCAGAAAAAAATCTAATCGTATCGGTGTGCGATAAATTATGTTTTATAATATTATTTATAGTTTATTTCTTCATGGTTATACGTATGTTGCCGCTATGAATTATTATTTAAATAATATTGCACACAATGTTACATATACATGGCACTGGTATAAAATGAAATAATAAACATGAATCAATAATTAACTTCATATGTAATATCATATTTGTATATCGTGTATGTTAATAAAGAGAAATGATAAAATATTACATATTTGTATTTTTGTAATTTTAATTAACTGTGCTATCCTCGGGTAACTGGGATATAGCGCGATGTCAATTAAACAAATTTACTTTCATTCTACAAATATATTTAATTAAACATAATTACGTCTTATGCAAAAACAGTGTCAATTACATATCTTCATTCGGTATCAAGATTTTAATGGTGAACAATACATAAAGATAATTAATTTTCTGTATTATCGACTATAGCAGATTCCTAATCAGATTATTTTATCCAAATGTTTAACAAATATTGAATATAGTCGTATAAATAGCATCTAGTATCGAAATATATAATTTGTCTAATTTGTTATGATAGATATCGAAAGCATTGTAGAAAAACTAAAAAAATATGGGCGTAAAGAGATATACTATTTCAAAATTGTGTTAAATATAAAATCTACACTAATCATTTGTCTGATAGCATTGCAAATTGAAAGAGGGTGTGTATGGAGATTGTGTTTCAATGTTCTAATTGAATATTGTTCAGTTGTGTCTGCTTGTTCATCATGTTCATACAAGTAGTACTCTTTATTATACTAACTGGAGCTGTTGACGGTAATTAATTAATCTTTTTCATTACAACGCATGTTAAATTACATACTTTAATGAGAAAGTTTCATGCATATGTTCCATTATGTGCTTAACTTTATTTTTATGTTATAGCTGTTAAAAATGTTGGTGTATTTATTCGAATATTGTATTTTATTTTTTCTTCTGTACGTTAGGATGTAAAGATTTTATGAAAGTAATATATTTTTCAGTGTCTTCTCAGGAATGTAATCAAAATCAAAATCGTGGTACTTCAGCGTTACTTCGTTTACGGGAAAAACTTATGTGCAACTATGACAAGGACTTAGTACCAGTGGCGAATCAATCAGAACCATTGAATATCTCATTGTCATTTGATTTACTGAATTTTTACGTTCGTGTTAGTATTGGTTAAACTGTTTTTTCTTCTTTATATATATTAATAAAATTTCTAATTTTCTCACAGGAAAAACATGTATCCGAATTACATACAACGAATGAACTAGTCCTGGTAAGTATCTTATATATGATTTATAATATTTGATGTACGAATACAATGTTCTTGTATATATGTAGAGTTGGATGGATATATATTTAAAATGGAAGCCGGAAGATTATGAATCTATAAATGAAATAGAAATGAGTACGGATGATATATGGAGTCCGAATTTAACACCGGTGGAGACGTGAGTGTTTATTCTTTAATTTATTTGCTATAACTGTATTTAATATAGTATCACGATGTAAGTTACAATACAATGTTATATTCTAGAGAATTTATTACTGGTGATTCGTCAATTCTGGAATCTGTAGAATGCAAGGTTACATCAAGCGGAAACGTCACCTGTATTGCACCTAGTTCACATTATGGATTTTGTGAAAATGATCCATCGGAATGGCCACACGGTATATTTACTTGTAATGTAAGATACGACTCCTTGTCATATCATGGACAAATATTAGAGATTAACCTCGTTAACGATGGTATAGTAAATATTAGGCCAGATGCTGGTATACGCTGGAAAATACTCAATCAAACAACAAGACTATGGCGATCTAGAATGCACCAAAATGTCCGTGTTTATGAGATACTTTATACGTTTGAATTACAAAATACTGGAATTGATCATCCTTTTGTTTATGAAATACCTGCTATTGGTAAGATGTATTACATTTACATTATCCCTTCTGTGCTTTAGAATTCACAAAACTGAAATATGTAATTCTTATTTCTTTATGTTAAACACTGTTCATGTTTCAATTTTGTTCTCTTCAGTGTTATCAGTAATGATGTTGTCTTCATACTGGGTGTCAACTAAGAACAATGCTCGTCTAATGTTGATTGCACTTAATTTAGTGGGCCATATTTTTCAAATGGAACACACTACATGGAATAGTTTCAGTTACTTTAACGCACCATTTATACGTAAGTATTATCAATAATCATTTTAATAGATAGAGCTGGATTGATTTTTGTTCTAATAAACAATGGACATAGATCATAGTTGCTCGGAATTCTGGGAGGAGATTTCCAGATGTCAAAACTTAAGTATCATTTCTTACCAGGATCATCTAAACTGGCAGAGCTTCCGTACGACAATGACACATACTTAGTTTTATAGCATAAAGCTTCTGAGAAACTTCTCTTTCTACTGAAATAATTATATCACTCTTTTTTACTGCGCTCATCACTAGGCAATGAATTTATTTAGTTATAAGAAAACTAAAATTACAATTTGTCAAAATGGATTTTAGATGCAGACATACTTTGTCTGACAAAGATAAAATGTTCCTCACACTTTTCCACTTGTTAATTAGTTGAACTGTAACTCAATCCTTTCAGTAATCTTTTATCGGAATTCATTTATCCTGGTTGCTATTGGATTATTCGAGACGATGATACTTAAGAAGATCCTTCAGTCTGATAATGCAACACCTAGATGGATGGTAACCATCGATAAAATCACGGATCACCGTGTAATCCGACATTTATTGCTTCTCGACCTACTAGAGCTTAGGGTAAGTTAAATGAAATAATTATTTTCAATCAAGTATCTACAGTTTCGATAATAAATGCACTGGTTCCTATCAAATAAAACAATTACATTCTACAAACGTTTTCCGTTAATATACAGACATTACCGGTAACAGATTCTATTAAAATTCTTTTCATTCTGTACTTTTTGTACACAAAGTGAAATATAAACTAGATAAATTTAAATTGAAAACTGATATGTTGGCTTGCAGGAATCAGCGGACGAGGAAGATGGATCTATTGTGAAAGAAATTCAATTATTCGACCGGAACAATCAAATGGAGAAAAATCAAATTGCACAAATTGTAGATAGATTATTTTTTGTTGTCACTTTTCTCGTGTATTTAGTTTTAACAATTATTTTATTAATGCACTGAAAACTGTACTATGTTGTACTTTGTATGCAAATTAAACGACATGTACATTTAGAAAAGAGAAAAGTATAACTTTTGTAAGGTATAACTACTTACGCTAAGGATTGCAACTTTTAATAAGAACAATGTAATGTTTTTACTTTGCAAGTTGGAACTTCTATTTAGTCTTAAAGATTTTCATTAAAACAGAATTAAATAAAATAGCACAACGAAGCACAATGCATTTTCTTTATAATTGTCTTTGGAACATAACTGAAATATTAATACCTGCCATTGTGCTCAAATTACAACACTGTTATTACGTATAATGAGTTTCACAGAAAGGACTTGGAGTAATGAGCAGAAAATTATAATTACTGATTATGTTTCATTCCAAATGATCTGTAATTTAAAACTTTGTACAGCTATGTTGAATTATCATCTGATCAGAGGGTAATGCATTAATCCAGAGGATATTTCATATTAATGCTCATATATTTACTAAGCAAATACGTTTGTAACGACCGGAAAACCAGTAATCATTTCAAATATTTGATGTAAAGACACAGTTTCAATACATACAATATACGAATGTATTATACTTCAATTGTATGCGTATTTGTTTATTCAGTAAACCCCACAATTCCACGTTTACACAAACGATGATTATTAATTGAAGTGAGATACGGAATTTCTGTATGCATGTTTCACAGGATAAGGTCGTACAGAATGCGTTCAATTTCCGTTCATACTGATTACAGAACAATAATGGATACATCATGTTGAAAGCAATGTGTTACACAAACCCTGATCCGCGGTGGCTTTGACTTGTTGGTTTCCAGGCAACGCTGGGGTGATAATTTGACAGTGACAGGTGCAATGCAACAAGATGAAGAATTATGAAACATACACACACTGTACGAAATACAGGGGTGTAAAATATGAAAAAACAAACAAGGGCATCGATATTGCTGCTGTTATATCAACGACGTCCGCTGTTTTTTAGAATATAAAACTTTAATGGACTGGGAGTTGAATCGATATTTTGCGCTCAGAAGAGTAATGGATCGGATTTCTTAAGAAATAGCTCTTATAGCTTAGATGCTACTTGTAATGACAGCATCGTATTAAAGGAATTAATACTGTACATTGCTCATATTATGTTCTGAGTATAAAATTGAATTATTATTCCTGAACAAAATATTAGAGTGTATTTAAATTTGAAGAGTATAAATATACCACTAATTTTTAATCTAACTTTTTTTCCGTTCTGAGTGCTGATTAAGTTAAATAACCGCTGTTAAATATTACGGGTAATTTAAAAATATGCCTATGTATTAATACACCAGTGTATAATAATTATGGTTCCCCTTTTTAATCTCTCTCGGAATATTGGTGTATGATTCTCTCAGTTCGTTGCTTTATTAGCTGGGAGAACAAACTGTTTATTATGTTTACACAGTACAGGCTCTATCTCGATCATTATAATATAGACTTACATCTCCCGGGGAGGGTTAATTTCAATACAGCTGGTATGCTTCACTAGCGCGCTACTGTGTTAGCGTTAGAATTCTACACTAAAGGTACGTGCACTGCTGATAGAGACAGGTTCATATCTGACGACTAATTTACACTGTGTAATCGATAAACTGTGGTGTGAATAGCGAGGGATATTTTCTAAAGTTGACAAACTTGTGCTATCTTAGTGGCTAATTGTGATTGAACATGTAACGTCCTAGCATTAATAAAAGATAAAGAGACTTGCACACATGCACACAAACTTACACACGCACCAGTACCTTACACGGAATATCTTGATTACATCTGTGTGGAATGGTTGGTTGATGTTACTGTTGCAAAGGGGAGATATTTTCCCGAGGGAATACGCCACCCCTTACATGTGAGGGTCGCCAAATCACGAGCGCGAACCATGAAATTCACGTGAATATATATATGACTGCAACATTTCCTTCTGTCACAATTTTTTTTTTTACTTTTTAGTAAAAGTAGCAACGTAGTGGGAAAATGTAGAATCGATACAAATTTCATTTCCCGCACAAATTGAACTAATTTGAACGCCGGACACAATCCACCTACCTGGATTAAAATTGTGATGATGCCCTAATCATGACTTCCAGCAACACCGCATAATAATTTTCTCATTTTGTGGTATTAACCGTTTGAATATATTAGCTCGAGTTCACAATCACAAATAACCAGCAATACGATATTATTATAAATAACAATAGTATTGATAATTATCTATTGCTATTTATAAAACATTTTCCTATTTTCTGTTATTTTTATCTAATATTGAAACTGTTAATGAAACTAGTTATCAAAAAATGTTGTTGAATGAAATGGTTTATACAATTTCCATTCTGTCAGTAAGGAAACTTGATTATTCTTTTTATACAAACTGGAACTTTTCAACTTCATATTGACATGTTCAAACAGACTGACGTGAGCATTCATCGGAGATTTCAACAATAAGGCGGAATACAAATCTATTCCAACAGTGTTAAAATCGATACTCAATACGGAACAGCCACAATTATATTCAATTTAAGGTTTTTTCCCCTGTTTCAATTCCGCAAACACATCAACCGCTATGTGTTGTGATTTTTAAAATGTGGTATAGGCAATTTTGATAATCGTTATTAACAGGATATATGAGTAGAATAAACAATTACCCCTGCATATATGCTATAATATTTCATACCGTGCACTAAATCATATTCAATTAAAATTTCATTTTACATAAACATGAGTAGTTACGCGTTATATTGCCGTTATTATTCAAACTATAATATATTTCATTACATTATTAAACCATTTAGTGCTGATTTATCAGCCGGAATACTAACAGTGATTATGATTTTTGTTTATTTTATTTAACTTTAATTGGGACATCTAATTTTTTTCATGGTCAATATAAATAAACATAAAGAAGCATAATAAAAAATATAATAATTTTTGTTCATCTGAAATAAAATGGATCGCAAGGCATGGAAGGTTTTTCTCAAAGATAATGACATGCGTTCTTTTTATGTATATGCTGATTACAGTTTACTTTGAGATTGCTACTACTGGCATATTCTACAAAAGAAAAAAGAAATCACGTGTAGATATTAAGATTCTTTGACTTATTTCCCGTTATTTAGTGTCCGGCGGCTGTATTTGCATTTCCGGATTGTTTGTGCACAAATATATTCTAAATTGCCGAAGGAAATATATGATGTTTGTAAACAACCGGGCACAAACAGAAATGAAATTTCTCCGTCCTTAGAAAAGGCTGAAGTTTCCGGGTGAAATAAATAAATGAGAAAGATAAATCACGTTGCACTTGTTTGGGTCACAGGAAACGAATGCGCGCATTAAGCATACTTGAAATATTGTTACCGGAACTCGGTCACATTCTCAACACACCTTTCTTCCGCTAACCTTATTAACTCGCGAGAGTGTAGTTTTCTTGCGAGAATTTTTTTGTTTGGAGTATATATTTCTATGAACATTTAGTAAAAACTTGGAACAATACAGAATCGAAATGGAAGACACGTGTGTGATCACAATACTGTGACTCGCAATAGTTAGTTTTACTACTGGTATAAAATTACTTTAAAATTATCGTAGATATTTACTGTCATTTTAGAGAATTAAATAAAATGCAATAATTCATCTACTGTATAATAAAATTCTACCAAAACATGAAATTTGGCAGTAAATTTATTTATTTAACCTTTTTGGCTTGCAATATCAGAATTGAAAATTTTTTGCCCTGTAAATTATTAAATAAGCAGCCGGTGTTAAACACTATTGCTACTGTACACAAAATAATGTGAATTAAATGGTAAGTTCACTGGAATAAAAACAAAACGAAACAAATTATCGCGCAGAACATTCAACATCAAGCAGGAAAAGAAATATGTGGTGGATTCGTGGTGGTAACTGTGATGTTCAACAAAGTTCAGACTCTGGAAAAGGGGACGCTTCAACTGACGCCGGCATCCATGGAGCAAAATCAATAGAATCCTGTCAGCGGTAACCAATCGGTAGACAGAGTTGCCTTTGTACCGACTTTATCTCAACACTGTACACGCACATACATTCCCAGCTGTACGTACATACATATATTATATAAATGTACAAGTACATACATGTACGTACACTTGCAAACTGAAAGCTTTATTATTCAATAGAAAAAAAAATTGACATTTTTTGTCGACATGTAGCAAAGATGTATTGAATATGCTTGAAATTCTGAATATAATACAATATTACATCAGTTCTATATATTGGTTCTATTCATACATACTTGCAAAGATCTTTACTAGTAAATCATATTGCATATGTATAGAAAAGTAATGTTTCTATTAGTCACAAGCCTACACCAAAAAAACGACATAAAATCTTATGAAATTTATGTGCAGTAACTTTTAAACATTAAAGATTTTAACTTTTAACAAATATATCTCAGTTAAAACTGATTCATATGTCTAACTACTAACTAATATATAAATAACAAAATAACTGGCGGTAATTTGAATTTATTTTGCAACAGACTAGGTGTACGCTTAAATATTCCCAACGGACCGTACTGAAAACTAAACGTAAATAGCTTTTGTTTCAGTCGAACGAGGTTAATAAAAACAGTACGAAGTCAGTGTAGAACTTTGCGAAATATGTACTTGTACGTGCGAGCGGTTAAATATTTACAAATATGAACATGAGGTTGGCGTGAATCGTGACCTGAATGCTTTGCGTGCAAAAGAAAAGCAATCTTATAAATAAAAGAACGAACAAGAGGCTACAAGAGAGTTGAAAATTGCAATTCACTGGTTCACCACCGATGGCAACAGCAGCAGCACACACACAATACTACATTCAAATACATTAAACTTACATAACACAACACAATACAAGCAACACGGTTATACCACAAATATAACCAATTGTGGTCAAAGCCATTACTGAACGTTACGCATTACATGATAACAGATCACATCATAATACCGCAACATAATGATTCCATCCTAAAAAGCTTACGTGTTCAATAAAAGGGATTTCAAATTGATAATTCCAGTAGATCTTTTAACACTGAATGAACTAATTTTGTGACTGTACGTGCCATTTTAATTTATTAGTATGTTCGATTATTTTGTATAATAATTTATATGACAACTAATATTTAATTGCAGAGTAACTGTACTATAAATAACACAATTTATTCCTCAATTTATTTATTATATTAAATTTTTATTTTATTTATACTTCTAAAATGATATATGCAAACCCTAATGTATTTAGAAGTTCTTCAATATCTAAAATCTAATTTATGTGTCTGTTTGGATGAGAAGTTTTTGAACGTAAAAGTTTGAAGTCGTTATGTTTTATAATTTACGACTGATCAGATTCATTTTTATTCGGGCAAAAATGATTTATTGCAATGTTTCCCCGAATTGCATTCTGCGTATCGCGTACCGTAAAATGTTCAACTTATCTTTGAAAATTATTACACTGTAGCTTAATCTTTATTTCGGGTCTTAAGGTAAACGAGATTCAGCCTACAACAAAATGCCACTTTTCATTATACACGCCACGTTGTTCTGAATATTTATATCTGTCATCTCGAAGGTGTTGTTTTGTAACGTTTATAGAAATTTTGCTTGACTATTTAGCGTTAACGTCACATTATCCAAATTTATATTGTGTCGTAAAAATCAAGGAAGGCGCATAACAAGAGCACAGCAAGACTTGTTTCAAAAGGGAATATATGTTGACTGTACCAAAAAATATGGTTAATATACAAATACTTAATACCCACTTTCTTCCATTACTGTCCGTTAAAATTTATGCAATAAATAATTGTTCTGGTAAGAGATTACAGGAACAGCAGCAAAGTGTCACGTGTAATATAATGAATGCGTGGTAGATAACGATGGCACAGATTGCAATTACCGTGCCTGCTGTAGTGTCTGCTTGGTCCGATGTTCGTTGCTCTAATTGTTCTTCAGGTGTGTACGCGCAGGTACACCAAGACCCTCGTTATAACTTCTGACAGCAACGACGTATGCTAAATATCCGTCTAATGATGATGTTGGCAAAGTTTAGCCGGATTTAATAATCACATCTGGCACAATTTTAAATCACAAATACAGCCTCGTTAATATTCATAACTGCTAGCTTCTGATATAACAATTTGAAATACTGACGGAATGCAATTAAAGTTTGGAATATATAAATAAAATTAATCAAAGTATATTTGCATTCTAAGATACATAAAATTAAGATCTAATAGCAAGAATTAAAATAAATTTTCGTCAGTTTTTAGTACAATGGCAACACAGATAATATTTTATAGGGTAAAATTTATTTTATATTATTTATAAATATGAAATATGTTTACTGGTTTATTTATCAGGTTTATTTATTTATACATTTCTTCTTATATTCATGTCTCGTAAACACGACAAATTAAAAAGAACCGTTAATTTTTAATGAATTACAAGGGCCTGACGCACGATAATAAATAGGCACTTTAAATTCTAAAGACGAGAAAGTCGAATTTCGATTCATCTCAACGAGATATTTAATTCAAAGGAGCGTATCCGTAATGTAACGTAAAATAAGATTCTAAAAAGAGGGAAAGATGGAATGAAAAAGCTTTTAAGCTAAAATAAAACGATTATGAGGACGGCTATACGCAAGAAAAATATCGTGTCAATCGTATGTACGATTGAAGGTTATATCTTATAACCTAAGAAAACAAACGTCAAATACAAGAATACAACGGAAACAATTATCGAGTTCTTGAAAGAAATGCCATTTCTTTTGCTGACACGGATAACATTTCAATCATTTCCTTATTGAACAAATTATATTCTGGGATCCTTGTGAATTCACATAAAGCTCCAGCATTGAAATTATTTTGCGCGTACCGTTCTTTGTGCTCCTTACATTTCCGACGATGAATCTTTTTCAGCCATCTCGTTCAGCGAGAATGAACCAAAGAAACGCCTTTCATGATGTCGACTCATATCACTTGTGGATGAAAATTCTACTTCGCCCGGCGAATGAAAACTTTTATAAGATACTAGAAATTCCCGGGGCATAGGGCAATTTTTTTAATACATTTACCAGGTGACCTAAATATTTCAGCATGTAAGTTTACGGCTATAAACTTTTATGAAATTTGTTTCCAGTTAAGGGTGAAAGTTTCTACATAAATCTTGGTATTACATCGAAGCGATTTTATGGATTTACAAAGGTTGAAATATTGAGTTGATACTAACGGTAGAAAATTTTAACAAATTATTATCGTAATTTTCATTTACCATGTGTTGAGTTTATCAAATTTATACTTGAACATGTACTGTAATTTGAGTTTTTAATTATGATGTACAGCTAGTAATTTTTTAAATATCCAACATGGATAGAATTGAAAAATATTATACACTGAAGTGACATTCATAATTCTGTCAATGTCGCTATTTTATACTTCGAATTAAATTCATTTTTAATTCAGTTACGATAATTGCAAACACATACGTTAACATACGTAGGTATGTGTGCAAATAGAGACAATATTTTAGTAGGCCATTTTAAATGTCATATGGTATTTCATAATGCTTAATTGTATTACTGCAAATGTCAAAACTTCACAGAGAGAACTTGATATGACATGAATACGGATTATCTGATAAAAGTTATATGAAGAATTAAAATCATGACTGTGTAATACTTAATTAAACCTGTCATAAACTTGTCATATATGGATTAAAATATTACTCGTTAAAACTGATTATGAACTATACAATAAGACTAAAAGGAAAACTATAGTTGTAGAATGTTAAAATATATGAAAGTGCTGATTATTTTTAAACGGTGCAGGTGTTAGTTGAAAATGGTAAAGGCATTAAAATATTTATTAGAAACTGGGAGGCTGTATTTAATAAATGGTATAAGAATTAGCGACAAATTAAATCTGAATACCAGACACAGTAAATTATTACTACAATGTATACCATATTTTAAAAAAGCTACATAGAAAAGAAGTTATTTTTCCAATGCGTATAATGGAATATTACATTACAATTCACAGATTACAATAGCTATAATATATAACTAAATATCCCTCCATATATTCGTTAAATACA
Source organism: Calosoma granatense (assembly GCA_022063505.1). Classification (NCBI taxonomy): domain Eukaryota; kingdom Metazoa; phylum Arthropoda; class Insecta; order Coleoptera; family Carabidae; genus Calosoma; species Calosoma granatense. The sequence goes on along the minus strand of JAGJTL010000111.1, from coordinate 3,061,190 downwards.
TTTATCATAACTTGACTTCACCATTAATATTCAACCCTACATAGTGGAATCAATACAATGCGTGCAAATAATAAAACCAGAAATAATTAACCCGTGATCGGTCGATGAGCAAACATAAATACATTTCTCGCTCCGTGCGCTAACTAATGAATCGTTGGTATAACAAATGCGTGCAACCAGGCAACTTTGATCATTACAACGAAGGCAAAAAGTGTAGAGAACGCACCACATAAATGCATATAATATATCCTATGCATGGGTGGCGGTACACAGTGTGAAATTAATTAAGTTAATTCAAGTGACGACAGGTTCGTAAATTGGAACAGAAGACTACGTCGATTGCAAGCAATCACATCTAATAATGTGCACACATACCGACGGTGTATATTACATCAGGCGCGGCAATCGATAACCGACACACAGTACTAGTTGGGAATTCACCGTATCGGAGTAGGAAATTAGTGTTCACATAACGGTAATTTAGTAATTTGATTTCAGTGTTCAGGGCTAAATAATGTAATAACATAGCAGGGGTTGATACTGTACATAACGGGGAACATTCAAACATCAAGAAGGAATATGCTGCATATAATATTCGTTTACATAATTTCTGAAATATACAGCACTTTACTTGGTTTTCTAAATATAATCTCACTTAATCCGATAGAGTACTTGTTCATCTTCCGAACTACAGAATTAGAAATTTTATTTACAATCATATTTTTGTCAAGAATATTTCGAAATTTCATCCAATGATTATTTATCAGAGGTATTTTATCAACTTATAATCATTGCTTACTGCTCTATTAACTACTTGAAATATTGTAGAAAAAAAGGCACAATGACTCAAATCCCTTTGAGTATATGATTCACTGATAAATAACTTATATAGAATAACTATATTTCGGTTTTTTGAATGACTCGCACGCAATATAAAACTGTTAACATGTCACGCAATAATTAGATAAGAATCAATTGCTATATCATTTGTTATGTTCTAATTTGTCACTGGAAATATCAGTGTTATATATAAACTTGGAAAGTCACCGCTCTGATTCTTGAAACAACATTGGCAGTACTAGTACGCATGCGCAAGATTAAACTTTCCGCGGGAAACATCCAACATACCTACTGCCATGTTAACTAACACTAATAAATATAAAACATTTACTCACCGATGCTACGGCTCCTCCAACAATGGCGGCATTTCTCTTGTGTTTATTGGCTGATCTATATCTTGTATATAATTTTCGGCCAACCCAAACAGGAATACCTATTAGAACAGAAAATAAAGTATGAAATTTCTAATATTCTAACAATATTAAATACGTTTTACATATTCCAGTGAATTATGTACTTATACTCTATCAAATTCATTTTGTAATTTAAATATAATAAAATATATAAATTATTACATTTTCTTAAAAATTATTGAAATGTTCAACGTATTCATTATGTTAAGAAATAGAGGTGTGTTTCATTTTAAAAAGAAAATACGTAACGTTCTTGCATGAAATAAAGGGTGTTGCGTAAGTTATATTAACATTAATGATGGTTAATTATTAAATAGAGGGGAGGGGAAGAGTGAGAGTCTATTCACGGACATATTGCAATCCGGATGACATTGTAAACGAGCCTCATATAAGCAAAGTGAAATCTGTATCGTCCCAATATACATATGAATACTTATATACATACATACATTATGTGTACATATCTAATTCTTCTTGCAAAATTCTTACAACGAATATAATATATTTATAATTAGTTATTTCAGAATTAAACTGTTTCAAAAGAATTCACAAAATACTCTAATAAAATTTATAAAAATCAAAGAAGACAAATAATGTTACCAAGAAAAAAACCTTATGAATTAAATAATCAAATAACAATATATGTAAGAAATACATAGCTTTCAAAACTTCAGCACATGGTTCAATAAAAATAAAGCATTGTACAGTCATGCAAAGGTATTTATGCAAATTTAAAATGCGTCTAGAAAAGTCGCTAAATTGAAAATCAATAATAGCGTGCCTACTAATTAACGCTGATTTTCTAGGACAAGGTTCAACTTAAATTGCGTATTAGAAATGGACCATATTAAATCTGTTTAGTATATTATTTAACAGACAAGCAACATAGTTTCGCTTTGATATTGTTGATTTTAAATCGAGTTTCCGAGAGAACCGGCATGAAATGAGAATTTTTTTGTTCATTAAATAGAATTTTATTTTCATTATCAGCAAGGTTCATGAATAAACAATCTACGCAGTAGTTTTAATTACGGAAAATAAAAATAATGAGAAATATATATTTCCTGGCTGAAATATAATTGTGTTACACTATTCTGCTCTGGACGAAATTTAACTTTGCCAGTAAGACCTTTCGCTATTATTTTTAATATTTTCGTCTAGAGATGTATAATCTATGAATTGATTATATAATATAGTCAAAAATAATCTAATATTGTATTGATATTTGTATTGTTTTGTATGGAATAAATAAATGAAATATGAACCTATGATCATAGCGGGTACTGCAATGCCGGCCACCAAAGCTATACCGACGGGTGCTCCTACAAGGGTGCCGAGTTGCCAGAGGATCTTCTTTTTCCTGGACCAGGGTTTCTTACCCCAGAACGTACATCCTGACGGACTAGAGAAAAATAAAATACTATTAGATTAAGCCAGCAAAAATGTATATATTCACATACAATTACTGTCTGATGTACCCTCTCTTACAATAACAATATTTATTAAGTACAAATAAATTGCAGTAATTTGAAGCATACCTGAGATAATGTAAATCACTAATTTCTTTCATACACAGCCAACAAAATTCCGCACCGCATACAGCGCACATCATATGATTACACGAGCCATCATCCATTTTCACAATCAACACCTGACACCGAGGACATGGTTTTATGTCATCTCCTAGAAAACAATAAGATCATTTATTCAAACAGAAAACCATGAGCAAAATCTTAGAAATAATAGTTAGCTGTGCTGGGCGTGAAGTAAAACAGATTTTAGAGTTTTATTTCAAGTAGAATTCCTTTGGTATAATTTATGCACGTTAACAGAATACAGTAGATAATTCGGTCTAGTCCAGTGGAAACACGCAATGCGAAATATAGTTTGCGTGCCACGAAATTGAATAATTACTAGTTGAATTGTAGACCAACTTCGCTTCGGTCAATCACGTCTCACGATAAACAGAATTATACAGAGGGTTTGTAACCTAGGACAAATATTGTTTGAGGAAATAGAACCGACTAATAGTGGTGGAATGATGCGTAGTGACCTGAATACGTTGTTGACGGATTAAGCGTACCGATTAAAATGATGTTTAGATAAGCACAACATTGCACGGAATAGCACAACAAAATGTAGACCACGTTACAAGATTATTTACACTGACGAAAAAACACTAACATTTGCATATGACATAATTAGAAATACATCCTTTTTTCTTGTACAATTTTAAGTACATTTATTTGAATAGTACTATACTTTGATTGCAAACACATCCACACATATATGTACGTCATGTGTTAAAGAAATTGTAGGTTAGGTTGTACTTTGACATATTTCTGCTAGGTTAGCAAGTACTTCAGTGGTATGGTATGTATAGATACTTACTGTGTTGAGAATCTTGACTGAAACTGATAGAGGAAGATCGTACGTTAGGTGAACGCTGTGCTCGAGCAGCGTCGCACGTCTGATTTGGATGCCATTCGGCTTTACAGTGGTAACAGAAATACGCATTGCAACCGGGACGTTCACATTTTATCTTCGGGCAGCTGGCACAGCCGGCCGCTATCACAGCAAAACTGCAAACACATTAATACAATTGCAGTGTTGAACAATAATTATTTTACTGTGTTCCAACATTCAACAACAGCAGTTCCACTTAAGGTAACTAACAATACTAGCAATAATTAGAACATTAAACTTAATGACACGAAATTAAAATGTAAAATGAACATGTACTGTTATAGGAAAAAAGTTTTGATATTGTATATTAATTTACATATAATAATAATTATGTAATATTACTATTACTTCTATATAGATGGACATGTAAACAATGTCTACATAATATACGCATTTAAAAATAGTTTATTTATACAAACGCAAGGTCAAAAAACAGAAAACAAATACTAAAAATAATTAGCAGTATTAATGCGGATATAATTTGTACAAAAAACACAATTTAATTTCATAATTGTACAGATGTAGGTACATTTTTAACAATTTCAAATTAATTTAACGCAAAAAAAAGTTGACTGACAGTAATTTCCAGACAAAGCAAGGTTTTTAAATATAATTTATGCTTTGCTACATGTATGAAGTAAACTGTACAATGTACAGTATATGGCTTAATATATTTGTGAAGATAATGCACGTGTTTGTAAATACAGATATTTACCAATTACCACGGGTAAATATTGGTACTGACCTACAGTCTGGCGCGGGACACCAACGTGTATCAGGATCCACGGCAAGCACTCGACGTACCATAAAATCTTCATATTTCTCATATAGCGCTGGATCATCCAGAATACTACGAATTTCTGCAAACATAAATAAGTAAGTCCCTATTTCTAACAAATATGTTTCATATTACAATAAATGTTTCTCTCAATATTATTTAACTTACAATACAGTTTCTATCATTGCATGAAGTAATAATTTTACTTTGTTTAACGATGAATGTATGAATTTTTTTGCACATGTGAAATAAGGTAAATATTTACTATATAAGATAAATATGCATGTATGATTTCTGAGAATTATGCAGTATAATTATTTTCACAGGAATTCCAAGAGGCTTCAGTAAGGATGTAAAATATTATATTACACAACTTTTTTCAATTGTGAAATAAAAAGTATACTTGTTAGAACGTCTAACTCAGGTACATTTGATTTTGTATAGAAATGTTTCTTTACATGTTCAATGTTTTTTTTTTCGTAAAAGCAAAGTGCATTTGTGAACTATACTAACGAGCTTGAAGCAACCCTAGTGTATTGTATTTTCTCTGAAAAGAGTTCAGATTCTTTTCATTACACGGCAAGAGTGATGACGCATTATTAGGTTCATTATACATGTTCATGCGTAGTGTGTAATACTAACCATTCGGATGCATGGGTTCCGCACATTCTGGACAAGCGATACAGACACGTGACTCGCTGATCTCTATGCGCAGATAGACAGCTAAACAGTTGTAACATGATCGATGTGTACAGGCTGACAGTTCAGCCAGTGCATACGATGGAAGCTCGGCAAGACATAGTGGACATTCTAACAGTGTGACAGCAACTGCACCGGTTGCACCTTCAGCTGAACTCTGAAACGTCATCATATAACTATCAGAACATACACACACACATACACACACAGAGAGAGAGAGAGAGCAAGTCAACAATTGTTACATGTGACATGGAAAATTAACACTAGCTTATTTATCAACTGCAATGCGCATCTGCATACTAAAGTTTAATATATAGTAATGGTAAATAAATATACGTCGTTACAAATTTGACCATATTTTTTCACGCTAGATGTATATACTGACTCATATATATGTAGTATAAACAGACAGAAAAAATTCATTGTACAAAAGAAATGCAGATTATTGTTCCACTGTACAAATACAACATGTTTCATTTATGTCACGTTTCGAGATAACAGACTAATGCTGATTTTATTGCTGAATTAAATCGCCAACTAGGAGTAAAATAGAAAATGCAAGGACATTTTATAGCGATTTACAGCTATAAACAACCATTTTTTTCATTGAGACTATTTAAGAAAAAAATTGTTACTGTGTTCTGAATCTGATATCAGGTCTGATCAAGGTACACTGAAAATAAGAAGGTAATATTTGTCATAGTTGAATGTTACCTTAGTGCTAGTTGTATAAACAGATGATCTGCTGGTTGCTTGGTGTAACTCGACAGCAGAACCTGTCACAGCAATACCTCGTTCTACATCTTTAGAACTACTACCACCTCCACCGTTATTAGATTTCGAGTCATTGTCCTTAACTGTTCCCGTCACATCTGTAAACACAAGTGATTAACACTCACCAACCTCATTCCTAATTTCTTGTTCTTCATAATTGATCATCTGTCATGATACAATTAGAGTTACACTTTTATAAACCCAGTTTATTATTTATTTAATGAGACAAGTAATTTGATAGAAACTGTGTTTACACTCACTTGTATTTTTCTGGGATTTTGTTGATGATGTACGCACTGGTCTGTGACCAATCAGATGGCTGGCTGCAAGGAGTCTGCGCAATGAAAATCCGCGCTTGCGCTGTCCTGATGTGGCCGAGCACGCTGATTCACCGTCCTGTAGTGATTTGCGCATGTCTATACACTGATATCTTCGTTCAGATATTATAGGTTATGTGTTCGTAAGTAGTATGATTTATGTAAACCACATCGTATTTTTAGTTTTTGGCCTAATTTGGAATTCTTCTTAATAAGTAGTTATAATATCTGTAACAATGAAATTATAGATTAGTTTTGTGTCATATAATTAAAAGCATCATTTTTATACTTGTCTTTAATTATAACAACATAAATTATGTGCTTACATAATTACATTGCTTGTTTTAAAACAGGATTGGACAACATGCTACAAAACCAATATTTTCAGAACGAATAAATAAGTGTATTTATTTTCCAATGGCATTAACAAAATAAAATCACTCTAAACAAATGCGTAATATTAGTGTTATTTACATACATGCGTTTTATGTTCCTGCTTGTACATACATACATATGACGCATTTGTACAATGTAATAAAAATAAGTATATGCAAATAAAAATAAATATACATTTCGCAAAAAGCTCTAATGCCAAAAGGGTGACTAGAGGAAATGATTCATTTGGTTAAATGGTACTTCTGCTATGCCAAAACATCATATATGTATGTACCACATCGCCTACAGCTGTGCCCTGTTTACAACACGTGAATTAACAAGCATTCAGCACTAAATAAACTAATTAAATTCCACATGGCAGTACCAAGAATTAATTCAATGAATAACAAATCAATTCAATTTGATCAATGTTATTTATCCTGCACTGACCAAAATTATGTAATATTGAAATTATCAGCAAATGATATTTGTACAAATAAAATTAATGTTATATTTCAATATTAATTATTTACGTGTTAGATATTATGTGGATAAATGGAGAGCATTTGTGTACGATACAAGTTATAAATAGTATAATTTTGAAATAAATGTGAATTTTTTATTCCTAGGTAACACATATGAAGCTATGTTTTGTATAGCTTTGCAACGTCTGAGGATTTGCGTGAAATTTAGAAAGAAATCGCAGACTGTCTTTCATAATTCAATAACTAGCACAAGGCTGCTATGTTACATTGCACTAGATACTAGTTCAAGTCGAGATTTACTATTTGACAAACTAAACCAACATACAATCACATGGGAATCGAATGACGCAATTCAGTAAATTTAAACGAATATAATCCAATGATACAATTCTATTAATGACATAATATGCTACATATTATGTATGTATAATCGAATTAATCTTCATCATTAATCTTCATTGGCCGCTGGGATTTCTTTAAACATACTTTTATAACACATATTAATTTATACATTTCTCAAAATTGATAACATACTTGATACTTATCATTACTACTGTTATTTATGTTAACAGTCTAATATAATCATTTTAGTTTCAACAAGTACCATTTGTGCTCATATACAAAATATTAAACTCTGCGAAAAATTGGGCTGTTACTAAACTATAATTATATAAAATATAATTGATAACTTTGTTCTTAAACAACGATTCTACAAATATATTCAAGGTGAAATAGACAAGATCATAAATAAAAATAAACGTTTATTTACGAAAATACTTGCTCTTGTGTTTTTATGAAGATAAAAACTATAACGATATGTTCAACCAAGGTAATATTCAGCATTGAAATTTAACGATGAACTCAACATTTTATAGTAGAAAATATACCTGTAGACATAACGACAGGTATGTTCTTGTCTGAATTACGGCTATACGTGTACTATTACATAGAATAAAACTACTATATCGATGTTCCTAATATGTGTATACTTATATTTATCATGAAAGATATGATCCTGTACGGATCACACTGCTGAATTATGAAGTTTGGCTTGGGTACGGTTTCAGCTTGTTTATTTACCCTGAACCGACATTAATATGTTGTTACAAGGGTGTAATATTCTCGTTGCTAGTTTCACTTCGGTTGGCTATGGTGTCTTGAAAGTTTAACACTTAACAGGAAATTAGCATGCACGACAACGACACCTTTACAGCTAACAATGATTTTTGTGAATAATTTATTTTCAGTATTCAAGCCTTAGGGTTAATTAAAGTACAGGTACAAGTTGGATATTTCTATCTGAAGATATTTATCTACTTATTGAATGTTTGTAAATTAAAGTAACTCTTGCAAAATATATTTACTGAAGATATAATCTACATGACGTTTATCAATTGATTGGATAATCTCTCACCCTTGTATGAGATAGGTCCGGGATAATTACTGTCTGGGAAACACTATTAAATAATACGTAGGGTCCTGGTAAGGAATGATTTTTAGATCGATAGGACGCAGACAGAAGCATTTCTGAACGTGCTATGACTGCAAGACAGCAGCAGCCATTGACCCACTTACTGTATGAGTCCTGTACACAATGTACAAGCACGCGTGTTCATGAGTGCACATCGTTGCAGAGCATTGATACGCGAAAGCTTTGGTTCAGTGACAGCAGCCAGCCTCGTCCATTCAATCGAACAGCCGAAGCTTCAAAACTTCAAAATCGTCCGATGCATTCAATTCTCGTACTCTGTCAAGCGTGCACTTTATTCCCCTTTATATAAATGTCATTTTCACTTTACACTTTATAGCTAGTCAACTTCTAATCGAAATAACTACTGCAGTAATACTGTCACTAAAGTTGCGGTAATTTCTTTCATTAAAGATTTAATAATATTTAGCAATTACATTTATGCAGTTATTTCTGTAATTTGCATGTTAGAAATTTTAATATGGGATTTATATTTGATGATACAGATTAAAAGAAACATTCAAGAAATGATAATATTAAATTAGACTTTAATTCGTAACAAGAGAAAAATCGTGCAACCTCTTTTATAAAATCTATAATAATTAACAAGTAACAAAGTGTTACACGGTAATTATAAGAACTTACATACAGAGCTATGAATATAACATGGCTGTGCTATAAAACTCATATAGTCTCATAAAAATAAATTACCATCAGCGCGCGTACAACCATTTCTTTATAAATTGATTTTTCAATAGCGGAGAGACTTGGCCTTCGGAAACTGGGGCACTGTACGGTATCCAGTTTAGTGCAAATTATAATGTACACCTGTATCAGATAAAACAGTAACCATCATCAGAACAGGATGATGTTGTTTATAATTAACGCTGAAATTAAATTGTTTCTCGACATTCTATCCGTGACCTTTCAACATGCTAGAGTTCCCGAAGGAAATTAGCACGTAACATCTCTCTCTAGTCCAGTCTATAGCTGTCTCAAGTGTGTCCATTTCATTGATTTAATATTTGACAAACCTTGTCAGGATAATATCTGATAGCAGCTGAACCGAAGTCATGCAAACATTTAACTAAACTAGAGATTACATTATGTGATTTTCAACACATGTTGATTATAATTTTTCTATGATAAATGTATGCATACATCACGCTATATTCCAGTTACCTCGGGTTAAGATTAATCATTCGTCAGGGGAGTTACTAGCAGATACCAGATTTACACCTACAGTTTATTGTAACATGAGAATCACGTGTAAGGCAACGTCCAAAGCGGGATTCGAATCCGTGGCTCTTTATATAACCACGTTGCCATGGTTATTTCTTGAGTTTTGCGGACATATACACTACATGAATGTACGAATGTATAAAATTTCCTATTCATTACTATACCTCAACAAACCTTGCTATTTTAAATAACTGACATATAGCGTGATAAAATACATACACATGTTTTTTTTCTAATAAATTATGAATGTCAACGAACTTAAATGAATAGGTTCTTTTTGAATACCCAAGTTCTCGTTTAATGAAACCAAATATCTATTAATTATTTACAACTTTCATTAATCATGCAATCTAAAATTCATGTGATAAGGAAGTTGGAAAAGTTTGTTAGCTTTCAACCCAGTTTTTTTTTTTTACAAAGTTCTGAAAACTTAAAGCATCATCATTTATAATAGTTTTTCCTCTAATGTAGATTCTGTTATACATTTTCCGATGAAACAAAGTTAAACTGTGTAAAAAGTTTTGCTTGAACACTATGTTCTTCGTGAAAACAACGAATAATATTTGTATAAGTACTAACTGATTTAAACTATATTTTATTTACGTCCTACTGTTATATATAAAAAGTCTAAACTTACTTATCCACATTAATAACAATGTGGGAGGCAAAATTTCAGTTATTTATATGTATGTCATTATACTACCATAAAATATATAAATTTAATATATAAAAGAAAATATCAGGTATGTTTTCAGAAGATTATACAGTGGATATAAGGTTTTTTGTTAAAACAATCTTTTATCATACTATAATTTTTTATATTAAAAAGAAACGTATTTCACTTTGAAGTCGAATTTAATTTTCCATGATGCGAATAAATTTAATATTGGCAGAGTTGCTCTATAAAAAAAATAAACAGCCACATGAAAGTAAAAACGAGGCTATAAAAATAAGAAAATATTATGATATATATGACACAGCAGACATACTCGTATACCTGTATGTGTGTTCGCATATATTGCTGGGCGGATTTCACTCTCTGTTACAACAGCTGAAGTGAGTTTATAAACAAAAGTTGACTTGAAGCTCATAGCTTAGCTGTTGCCAGGCATGATCCAGGGCCATACTGAACCGTGTCGGGCGTGGTGGACTCTTGCCAACAAACACACACACATACAAATATCTTACATGGTACACGCCCGGTCCATGCTAACATATACCAACGCTGAATCGACAATAGCATTTTCGTAGAGCATTGTGCTAACGCGAGCCAAATGCATGTTTCCACTGCCATTGCTGTTCTATGAGCTGACTCAGTACGTGCGCTTTCGAGCAAATTGCAAAACAAAATCCAACAGAGGAAATGCGAAAAATGAAACTTACTTCAACCAGTTTAGAAAACTGAGATGATGATGATGATGATGTTTTGGAAATGTTGTAATGAGAATTATTTCCCAGGCGCATATTAAAACTAGTTGTATTCTGGTTGGGTGAACGAGTTTTAAATATATGCGCGCACTGGTTTTAATTTACATGCTAACAGGTTTCTTCTTGTTCAAGCGACTTACACCTTTTTGCAACACATTGAACATTTTACATAGTAGTATTTTTAAATACAAAGTATAAAGGAACAAATAATTACAATAGATTAGATAAAATTTGCTTTTTAATTTAAATTCTAAAAGTTCGATTTTTGGCATATCTTCTCTATAACAACTACTAATCAATGTATATAAATAGTGAATATACATGAATGAATATTAGACTGTGAGTATATATCATCTTTTGATAAAGTTAAGCTCATTACAGAAATCCTCACATAATTAAAAGTTTTAATTAATAGGAATATTTCAAAATACCTGAACCTGTAAACAAAATGTTAACTGTACAGTGAATAGATTTTGTTGTAAAATTATTATCTACTGTACCGTTTTAATGATAAATATTTCCTGCATGTAACATGTCATTTTTAATGATGTTTTTTTAATGCATGCAAAATTACTATTATTACATACTGATTGTTTTCATGCCAGAAAAATATAGTTGTTATTTGCACGTTAATTTATTACTAATTTTATCACAAATTTGTGATATAATTATAGTGAAAAAAAATCTTGATATATATATACTTGTATATAAGGAAACTTTTGATTAAAAAACACTTTCCTTATTTACTAACTATAAATAAAATATATGGTGTATTAAAACAAACATATATGTGACAATTTTCCTTGTACAGTTTGTTATTGTAATCAGAATTGTCATCTATTCAAAAATAAAGTAAAACTATTTGTGAAGGATGTGGTAGATCCAACTAAACAACAGTAAAAACGAAATAAACAGTTGTTGGTGAAGCTTGTAAACGATTTTATGCAAGAGTGAAATATTTGACAGTTTACGTACATACACAGGAAACAGATAAACACTTTATCTTTGATACTATGAATGTCATTTTAAATAGACATGAGTGTTCGTTATATTATCAGAGGAAATACGATTTTAAACTTTGTCTAGCATACAGTAAATATAAAGCAACAAAATGCATCTTTTTTGAATTATCTTGCAGTGCAAATTCTTAATATTATTTAATATATGTATTTATAAATTTATGCAGCGAAAAATTATTTATCGTAAACAATAGCACATAATTTTAATATCTTGGCACGACAGAGTATACATTTCTTCTTAAATCATACAAAATGGTTGAATAAAACTTTTTTGGATTACTATCAACAATACTGGAGGATCTCTTAATTTAAACTAAAATAAATCTGATTCGTTGGATACTTTATTTTGAAAAGTACTCTAAAAACTTTGGAAAAATGATTCGAGTTGTGAATTCTTACATCTGCATGTCCTTGTTATTTTGTATAATGCAATGAAATATTCAAGCACAATTCAGATAACGATCCTCTACGACAGTAATTACTTAACGCTGGCTGAGAACTGATGTGTGTGTGTGTTCTTTGTCAATCGGATAATTTTCCTGTTACTGCTGGTTCTTTCACGATGACGCATTCATATATTATACACGAACCATTCTTGATGGTCACGTTCTAATTTCATACTATCCGGTTATATGCCGTGTGAAATTGCACGTGTTGCAGATAATTATTTCATGAAGGTGATTGTGTGTCTGTGTGTGTGTGTGTAGGTGTCCGGTTGGAAAGAAGAACCTGACTCCGTACGCTGGCAATACACTTATAAACTGTTCACGTGTTCTATTCACGTGTACATTGTTTCAATCAACATTATCTCAATCAAAAGATCAGTGTACGACACGTTTTCTGTACAAAGCACTAACACAATAAATCAAGTGCTGTGCAACGCACATGTTATTAATAAAGTATATTGATAATGATTATTGTAATGTTAACACGAGTTGACTCGGTATATAGCCAGCGGGAAAACAGATTTCAAGTACATCATTTTGCAAAACAGAGATTCGAAACATTTTTTTCTCTGAGTGTTCAGACTGAAACCAATTTGGAGAAATATTTTGATGTTAAACTAAAAATATTTTCGTAAATAGAAAGTATAGTCGCGTGTATTAAAAAAATACTTAAAAAATATATACCATATATAAAATTACTTGTAAACCATACACTTTTTCTATATTGTGTTATTACATAATCAATTATATAACGAAAACACGATTCTATTTTAAAAATCGAAACCACAAACTAAACATGTTATTATAAACTAAAAAACAAATTAATAAATTTTAAATAAAATTTACTACTACTAAAGATCAAATTCTACATCATTAGCACCGAGTAACGTTTATTATTTTAATTTCTTAATTAAACAAGAATGTAGGCTAATTATGCTCAGTTAAAATGTGTACTAGTGTTATTTTTAAATCAGTTTTACTTTTCTCTCCAATACATTCGTAGACAGACGGCGCCTTTGGCCGAAAATAAAAACAGTTCACGCATTTTAATGTACACAAGTACAATCATGTTTAATATTCAAAGTACAGGTGCGATACGGTATAGTACAAAAAAAGAAAAGTTACGACGGCCCCGAGAAAGTCTCAAATAGGAAATCTATGTTTTTGTTTGTATGCGTCAGGCATACAAACGATCAATTGCTAACAAGACACAGAGCATGTAGAATTACAATTAAATATTTCAGTATGTGTTGTGTAGTATGTAACGATGGCAAATTTCTCTCAGCCAACTAGACCGTGCAAATGTGTTGTTCAGCTAATCATTATTAACTTATAGTGGACACTCATGATGTTTACAAAGTGTAAATGACACATTAACACACACACATACAGTCTAATAAGTGATAAAACATGAATACACATACACACATTTCTAATTAGACTTTTAATTTTTAAGATTACTCTACCTACTTAATTATGTATCTAAATATACATTAAATAATGCCAGTATCTAAAGTCCTTTGTTTTTTTCATGCAAATAATTTGACATTACTAAAACGCAATACAAACAATAAACAATGCGTACATTACTATATACTGTAATGTATATTTTAATGTATTTTAAATTAAGTTTCCACTTAAACATTAGCTTCGTTAATAGCTATAAATTATTTATATCTATCAAATAAATGTCACACAAGTTTGTTGTTCTTTTAAATAAATACAAGAGGTAATAAATAATATGTATACTAGGTAATTGTATTTTTTCATAAAGGTATTTCCAATGTTTATTAATGTTATATAAATTTATTTGTCTAATAATAATATAATGATTTCTAGTAATATGTACATCGAGCTGTGCTGTGCATTTATAAAATCAGATATAAGGAAAATTGTATAAAATAATGTTAGTTTACTTGCCGCGTGACGTTTGTTGACTATGCAAATATGTATATATATATAGGTGCATCAGCAAGCACACAGGATATGACGTGACGCACAGAACATCAACGAGTAGAAAAACGATCGAGTTACAATTAATTAAAACTGCACGGTTTTCGCGTCGCAGTTTCACTGTGAAATGAAAATGGACATTGCATGCGCGGGTAATATTATATGGGGCTTCTTAGCATGCGAAACAAAAGCCGTCGTTGCATGCACAAGTAACTCAAGGAGGTAACTTCAGTTAATAGCTAAAAAATCATCGAGCGACAAACAAAAGAGAATTAACAACCGGAAAATCTTATAAAGTAAATATGTATATCTATTGTAATAGATAAATGCTCAAGTAATTATTTAATGATGTTATCTGCTTATAAGAGGGGAATACCAACTGTCATGTTATTTAACTATAGACTAAGCTTACTAGTACATGTAAATAGAAGTAGGGGAGGAGTCAATTATATGGGGGAGGGGCATAACACAATGCATGTATAAGTAGGAAATATGATGTACAGTAAAAAGGCGGGAATCACATATGATAGAGGAATGCGGCAATTAATTTCAAGTATTTACCTACAATATTTAACACAATGATTGCGTTAAGTAATGAATATTCATAAAACATGAGTTTCTTCAAAAATAAATCATGTCTTGGTTTTTATGTTTTAATATTATTTATATTTAAAATTGTCTAGCACTGTGTTGTAATATTAACTAGATATTCTCTATTCTGAATAGTTGCATACTGTTTTAATTAAACTATGTTTAATTAGAGAAAACTCACGGGACATACAAATGTAATATATAACATTCAAAGGAACGTGACAATAAAAATATTTTTTAATATTCTACAGATAGCGATACTTGTAAAAACAAAAACTAGGGCAGTATTTCTCGTACCTAGAAAATATACGCACAGGTCGGTACTTCTCTGACAACACTAATAAATAATAATAAACAGACTTGTTATTGCTTGTTTATTTTGATGATTACAGTAGGTTACATATTATCATTGTATAATTACTTGCAGAAAACACAATCGCCAGAGATATTTATAAATGTAAATAAATTATAAATCGCACTAAAATATACGCGCTTATATTGCTGAATAATTTTAATTTAGAATATTTAACTTATATTACCATATTATCAGCAGTTTATTTGTTTTAAATATGTTAATTCATTGAATATGTCCTCCAAATGTTATGTAATAACAAATATACATAATTAGATATGCGCTATACCTACTACATAATTTATATTAATAATAAAGCATATATTTGTTGTAAGTTCAAAATATTCCATCATTAGTACTAATGAAAACTTACGTACTGCCGTTCACATATAATTAGATATTTACATTTATTACAGTTTCATCTAATGTTGCCACGTTGCCAATTTCGTTTAACAATAGTTCTTTGTACTGTTCGAAATGTACAATAAATTAAATTTTACCTACCAAATCGGGTCACGTAAATTAATTTTGCCCGACACCTTAACAGTAAATTAACAGTTTCTTTCCAATTATCTTAGTTAATTACAGACGTATGCAAAAATTTCTAAAAAATAAATTACTTTTTTCGATATGAATAAGAGTATGCAAAAGAAATTTGCTTATTATTCTTTGATTTATAATGTGATGTAGTACAAGTAAGTAATTTGAACTTTTTGAAAATAAAGCACTTCATAAATTAGACACGACGTCATTTTCGCAGCACTTAAGAAAGCAATAATGCGAAGAGTACAGGAATTTCAAGTAGAATGAAGGGTACAGCGTAAGAGATATAAAAGCACATTAACGTAGGACAATATTAACATGAAGCTATCAAGTATGCATACAAAATTATCATAATATCTACATTTTTCTTCTAATTCATAATGTATGAAAATATATTTTAATTCTGCAATACATGAATTGAGATATATAATTAAAAACTCACAATATCAAAATGCCAAAATTAATTTTGAATTTATTTCTGCTATTCTTGTAACAGTAATTAAAATATTAAACCTGTAGGCGTTATTTTAATTACTGTCCTCAAGTATGTACGTATTATAATTAACGAATTTATTCTTATATTTGCATATTAACTCCAATATAGAGAATAACAAAAAAAATCTTAACGCTATTGGAACTGTTCTTTCGTTAAACATTATTTTGTCTTAATCATTTTTAAAAATTATACAAATAAATGTTTTACCTTACTTTTCCAAAGTGAACGTAAGCCATATGTCTCATGCTGATTCACAGTAATCTAGATCTATAAAGACAGCTGCAAAATGTACAAGAAAAAGTTCTGACTCCATTATTGACTGCATTTATATACAGTCAAATATAGAACGTACTAACAATTACAATTACAGACTGCACCAGGGGAAATTGCATAGAATTTCTGCTAGGAAAACTAGTTTATTTGAAAGAAGAAATTTTGCTCCGCGAAACAAGTTTTAAATGGATAATTTTGTATTCATTTACACAATACAATCAGGTCATGTTAGCCATTAAAAAGAAAAGGTAACAGTGCATTGTCATGGTTACATAAAGTAGTTTGTATCTAAATGATTATGGCACTCTCTTTAGTTTTCATCGTTATCTTAGAATTGTAAAACTTTGCTATAGGCCTGGCCATACACAGTGAACAAGAACACAAATAAATATAAAAGAGTAAACTTCAGAAATGTAATAAATGTCCAGATATAAACGATGAGAAATGAAACTAGCCGTATAAATGTATGAGACAATCATAAAAGTTTTCAGAATTTATTGTGCACGACGAATCATTGAGCAATATGTGCAAATACGTCAAGTCCTTGACATTGGTCGTTATAAACAAATAATTTTCATCGTTAATCCATAATATACTAATATAACTAAATTAAAAACGATACACAAGTGATTATAAACTAAATTAATGTTTCAAAAATATAGCCAGATGTATAGCGACAGATAAATTGTTTTTTCGTTCATAATACTGAATATTTCATTCAATGATTGACAGCCACAATACAATATTATAATATAATACATCAATTTTCGTGCACACCTCATCAAATATAAATAAAATCTGGCAACTATTCAATGTACAACAGGTTCAAAAAACTCGAAATAACCGTGTGTCAGTTGACGTGCCGTCAGTTGCGAAATAAATTATGTAAAGTCACTAACCTCGTTTGTCCATGAAAATGTACCTGCTACATACGTACGGTTAAATTATCTCACCTTTGCCGCAGCTCTATATAGAGTGGGAACGTTTCTCTTAAATTTATTAATTCCATCTGCAAGGTACGTACGTACGTACGTCGTAAAGGGAAAAATATATTCGTCGGCGTGTGAGTATGTGTTGAATTTTGATAAAGCCGATAACAAAGTAACTACATATAAAGTCCTTTTATAGTAGACACGTTTCAACACGTAGCTTATACCCTAGTATGGTATTAATTTAATAGAGTGTACAGTGGATTATTTAAATATAATTGGTTACAAGAGATACGTACTCGCTTTTAGAGGACTGTCATTGGCTAGCAAAGTATGGTATAATATGAATGTTATGATTGGTTAATAATAACAAAATTACTAAAAAGGAGATGATAATCCAATGTGAAACAAAGATAGCATATTCTGACTGTACAGTCAATAATTTGTTGGCGGTAATATGCAACTACGTTTTAAAATATCATTGGCATTAAATGTATCTAGTAATATTTCAATGTCAGTTTATATAGTGTGCTCGCATACATCACACATGTTGAATTATGGTAAAATGCATTCTCTGAATATTATCGCATCTACATATTGATCGATATTGGCAGATAATTAAGGGAACAGAATGTGCAAACAAGGAAATTCTATTATCTCCTTATGCTATTTAAAACGTTGGAAAATTTTTTATTAATCCTTCAAACATATTAGCTTAATTTAAATCAATACATTATTATGAAAAATTATAAAAGGTTCACGTATTTTTAATTAACAATTATTTCCAATAAAAAATTTACATTTAGCGCATGTCAAAAAACGTTTATGAATCAATGGAGATTAAGTCAAATGACATTTATCAAATTAAAAAAAATGTCTATTACTGTCGATGAAATACGATTGATAAAAATAGATATTCAAATTAGAATCGAATTGGTTGAAAAATTGATATCAAGTGTCCACTAAGTATTACATTATAGGCGACATAGAATCTATCAATAGCAGTTCAATGACTTCAATATCATGTTGATGTAAAGTGAATAAGTGGAAAATAACTGCAAGAATTCACTATAAAAAAAGTATCAAATGAAACCAGTCATAATATAAACCAACGCAAGGTATTACTCATCGTGCATAGCAACATACGTACACTTGTAATATCAGTATTACTATGCGGGTATTGTATACATATAAATATGTATAATATTTAGCATCAAGTACATATTTTGTTTTGTAATAATATACTATTATCTAATTAAGTAATATGAGACAGATTGATTTTTGCGAATTTTTTTTACGTATGAAGACATATGAATATGTATAAAATTTAGCATCGAGTAATTTGTTTTGCAATAATATACCATTATTTATTTAACTATTATGACACAGATTGATTTTTGAGGATTTTTTAAGATATGTATTGTGATAAAATATATATAATATACATGAACGTGGTTAATGTTCATATATGACACAAAAAACTGTATACATTCTTTATGGGAAATTCCCAGGAAACTTTTTAATCAAGGTTGAATTTATGTGATACATAATTTCATACCTGCGTATATAAAAAACTTGACGTTCTTATTAAAAACGTATACGTGGGTTTGTTTATTAATAAATAACTATTCAAAGATGTACGAGTAAATAATACATTTAAACTCTAAAAAGACCATATACTTATATACATATATTGTGTGTAATTTTATTTTAATATGCAAATGTACAACGCATTCCACAACTATTTATAAACAAGAAACTAAGGAAGTGACCTCAATTGTAATGAAAGTGAAACGTGTACATGAAATAAATTAACTTTAAAAGGAACAATTATCATATATTTATATAAAGCGCGATAATGAGTAATGTTTGTCGCACCGCGGATAATTCAAAAAGTAAGATTTAGAAAAATAAATAAACAAATATACAAGAATGTACAGTGAATTTCATAAACATGCACGCGAGTTAAAATGGAATTGGAAGTGGCACAGCTACTATAACGGCACTCGTCACAATGAGATATGATAGCAAAGTTATATCTGAAAACGGTTCTTTCAGGTCATTAAATCCTATTACATGAAACACTAAACCATTTCGTAGTATATGAATACATTTCTACAATTCCAAACGATAAATTTTCAACATTAAATTAATCTATAATTTTAGAAATTCTGTCTTTATTTCTAGTTATAATCCACTTAAATTTAATTATATACTTTTGTCCTTCTCTATAGCTAAACAAAATTGTTAAATTTAATTACTGTAATCCGAGGTTAAATATAACTACACACATACGTATATTTTCTTCCAATGAACAAGTTATTGCGAGTTTAATATTCTCATATAAGCAAATTTCACGCAATCAATGTTTAGCTGTCATTAATCAACATTGAATGTATCGTTATTATTGTACATATATGTTCGAACAGAGTAGCAAAGTTCAGTAGGAATTAATTAAATTTTATCGTTAACTGTTATTACACACAGTTATATTCATAAACTTAATTAACAGCAGTCTGTTTTGTTAAATATCTTTTACTTACTCTAATAATAATCATTGTTCACTTAATTGCGCATTTACACATAGTAGTACCCTTTGTTATTACAGTACAAATTCTTGCTTAATTTACAGCAAAACTAACGCTAGATTAAGCCTTAGCAAAAACACAGTTGTTTACATTTGAACATACCTAGCAAAATTTAATTATTATGTTGACATTTCACTGACAAAGAACATTGTTTACTATTCATTGCATTCTATAAATAAATTTTTTAGATTTTTGCAATTTCCAAGAAACATGTTGTAAAAATCATGTCTTGTCAATTTCCTCAATCGATTCAAACACATCAAAGTACTACGAGTGAAATCTTATCTGAAAATATTCCGACCGCATCCTTCTCAGAAAGAAGAGTGCCATGACTGCTGACGTCACCGAGGTTAATACAAGTGCGATATTACCATATGAACATACACACGCACACACGCTCACTAGAGACCACTGCCTGTAATACAACAAAGCCTAGTTGATAATGATTTGATCTTGAACCACTTCAATATTCTGGCCACAACTGCTCTAAATGTACATATAAGAACAGTGATTATACAATTTGCAATTTAATCTATTCTAATTTGAATGCTATTCAACGACCAACTTCAAGTTCAAATTTGTTTTTACTGAATTAAAGAAACAAATTCAACGTAGAATAATATAAATATATTTCATACTGCTTCATTTCTCGGAGAAGATGGTAACATTATTTTAGATTGTTTAATAAAGCATTTTGTTTTCTCAGAATGCGTGATATGTTATAATAATTTTACCGGTCACGATAAACATTTTATTACAGAATGATTCAGAGAAATTATGCAATATGAAATTGTAACTTGAAACGTTCGGTGATAAAGTAAAGTTTAACTTGATCGAAATTATGTTCAAGCGAATAATTTTCAAAAACTATCAGCGTTGTGCAAGAGCTATAGCACGCACACATTAATTAATTGTATTTAATTGCTAATGATAGCAAATAGTTTAACCGTTACGTGTAAACTTTCAATACTAACACGAACATGCATGTATACGTATGTGTTCTACCAATACATACACAATTATGACACACACATGCATATTAAACAATATTGTAAAATATTAACACAGAAAAGTATTAGTTTTTTAACAATGTTTTACAATTTCAATTAAAACTGAATTTTGGTACTGAATATTGTAAACTAGAAAAAAAAGATGCTCGGTGTGTTATGCATAATATTGAAACATGATTTAAAAATAAATTTTCCTAGAATTCAAATCATGCTTCTGTTATGCAGCGGTGTCATTCAAAATTAAATCAGTGACCGTTTTTTTCGCATAACTTATTATTTTCCAATTTTCAAGCATTCAAATTAACGTTTATATAAAGAAAAGAATTACCTACGCATTATTTCTTAAAATATAAAAAAATCACGTTGCGTACTTGTAAATAAAGAATTTTTTCTATTCTCAAAAAAGTGAAAAATAGTACCGAATTTAACAATGGCCATTGTAGAAAACAATACTATAAATTGAATGGCATTTGTATTGTAAGACTTAAAAAGCAAACTGTTATCTTTGCCATAAAAATCCAGTTACGAATATATTAGTGAAAGTAAAAAATAAAGTAGGACTCACTTGCAAAAACAGTTACCAGTCAGTAGAAGAACAAACACACTTTGGTAAGCCAAGAACATCCAATTCAACAGGTTAAGTACATATATAATCCGTCACTTGAATAAGAAAAAACTTTCTTCACGCTTGCAATACAACCAACAACCGATATAAATACATCACTTTTAACTCTGTTACTCACAACGTTGGAATCTTGTATGTAGGAAAAATTCGTTAAATAAATTCTCTCGACACTGAAATTCAACACCCAAAAACGTACAACAACCGTCAACAGAAACAAATTGAACGTAAACTATGTGCGCAGTGAAAAACAAAACAAAAATCAACTGTTTTTTCGTGTATCGTAAAAACAGATTAGCACTCTGCTCCGTTCAACATGCGTTGAGCGACTGAAACGTCCACGTCTGTGAGGTTATAGGAGTGCCGGTACATAGCACTGAGGGGGGGGGGAGCGGTGTGTGTGTGTGTGTGTGTGTGTGTGTGTGCAGTTGCTTGCAAACGTTGTGACTGTACAACGCGACATAACCTGGTAGAGATCGAGACATACGAACAGGTATTCATTGTACAGTAGGTACACGTAACAGATATCTGTATGGGAATAAATGGCCGAGAGTTCTGCGTAGAACGGTGATGGACCGTTATGTTGTTATCTCTTTAAGAAGAAGTGTTTTAGTATGTCAATTAGTGGTCTGTTAGTCACAGATTAGCATCTGGTTTTGAGTCTTATTACCGTGTTTAATAGATGTACCATTAAGCCCATATAAATACGTATTTAATGCCAATGAAATTTCAATTATTTTCTTAGAAATAATACTCTTAACTATGCAAACTAAAAACAAAAGCCGTTGTTATATTATTTCTTTGTGCAATATTTATACAATATTTGCTACAAAATTCCTTTAGAATTATTTGCTTTTAGAGATAATATATAAAAATATTTACAAAACAATCAGGAAAAACATATCGTAAATTGTATGCAGTATTTTCTGATTAAAAACTAAAAAAACTTTATATGCAAATATTTCTTATCGGCGACGGTACGATTAATTTTAATCTGGTATAGATTAATTTACGTTATTTTTATTTATAATCATGACATTAGCAACATTGAGATATTAAAATTTTCCATATATATTTCCAAAAATAACTGGATTTATATTTTTTTATCTATATCGAATTTTAATACTATTTTTCCCCAGATACTAGCAAAACAACAAGGAACATTAGGAAACAACAACTAGGAAACCATTATGCTGATATAATATAAGTAGTACCCACTTAAGTAAGTATCATTACAGTAAGGGCTAATTATGTTTAATGCACAATAATTTTATATAATTCATGTTAGCCTTGGGGAAAACCATAGTTTAAACAAAAGAAAAATTGGTTTGTCAGTAGTGTCCAGACATGAATATTTGAATTTGTTGAAAATAAATTGCAAAGTTTTACTTCGAAGATCTTTCCGTAGCAAATATACTATGTATTTATCTACTTGACTCATACTGTATACTGTAACTCTCCGTAAAAGCATTTCTTCGAAAGGGCGCTGTGTCCCTTCAAAATTAATTACAGTCCCCCTTCCCCACCCGTTAGCAACAGCAGACATAAATATAAATTAGATGAGAGAACTTGTCCCATGGTGTACTTACACAGTACCTACATACATTTATACATGAAACAATGTTAGAATAATAGGGAGACACTAATAATAATTGACCACACGCAGTTATATAAAACAATAAAAGAATATATTGTACTCTAATAAATATTTGTAAATTCATATTATCTATAAAGAATTTAATGC
>JAGJTL010000111.1:2991737-3023719 GCA_022063505.1 Calosoma granatense | reverse complement strand
GTATTTATATCACACGTCACTTTATTTAAGAGTTCACAGTGTTGTCAGATCGTTCTGTCGATGTCACCTGCTCGTCACTACAACTCGTTCAACACCTAGTAGTTGTTTCACTTTGTCCGTGTATTTGACCAGAGCAATCTTCGATGAGCGCACGTTCAGTTTCTCGTTAGCACAGAGCAGTTGGCAACAATGCGCTTGTTCCATAAAGTCGGCAAACTTCAGTTCTCTCAGTATGCTCTTGACAGAACTTGTCGACGAACTAGTCGAAGCTACGTTACTGTTGATTTGACGCAACAGTGTGTCACGTGATTTAATCTTGAGTATCATGGAGAGATCTTGCAACAGGACCCAACGATCACTTGCCGGTTCATCGCGTAACGTGTACAGATTCGGTAATTGTTGTTCACTCATTTCTATCTCTATATCTTCATCTTCCGGTACAGGTTCAGGCGATGGAGCATCCATCAATGGATCGTAACCAGAATCTTCCGGATCTGAAAATATATATACAAACAATATATTAATCATGTCATTCCTTCAATGTATATATACCACCACTATTTCATTATTAATATAATAGAATTCATAATATCGAATACTGAGAATTAATTATATTTTATTATCACACGTTAATAGTGGATTTCAACAGTATTATAAATGACTTTACTTTCCGAAACTGAATATAGACATTAAGAGAATATAATGATTGAATGATTGATTTATTTTTTCACTTACCGAAACAAGGTGCTGGCCCATTAAAACTCCATGGCGGAGCTGGTAGACCTTGGACATCGGCCATATAGTGTTTTAATAGAGATTTCGTTTCTTCGTCAGTTGCTAATGACAATGGTGTGAGTCCAGAATACGTAGCCAGCATCGGATCTGCTCCGTAAGACAACAGCAGACGAATAATCTCGACAAAACCATTCTCTGCCGCCTCATGGAGCGGTCTGTAAACATGTAACATGTATCCATGTACTTATCACGTTGTTCTCTAACCTGTGGTTGGTTTATAGAATAGAAAATTAGTAACTTTGTACTTACCTAATGCCGCCCTGCGCAGATTCGCTGACATTAGCCCCGTACTGAAGTAGGAGTCTTGCAATATCCAAGTGCCCTCTGGAGCAAGCTTCATGTAACGGAGTGTAGCCAGCGTTATCCTTTGGCGACGGTATACTATCTAGTTTCTCTAAGCAGTATGCAGTTATATCCTGAAATACACAGTTTATTGAAGTAATTTTTATAGAATTCTTTTAGTAAGATTATCACATTAAAACTGTTTTGAATGGAATGAAATTTCCAACATACAAAATTTATTTACGCAGTTACAATAAAGGTATGAATTGTGTAAAATACAAATATACAACTTACCGTGTAACCAAGACGAGCAGCTCGATGTAAATGTGTTTCTCCAACACCTTTATTCATAACCCACGTCTTAATTTCTCTCTGAATGTCTTGCACAGATTCCGGACTTGGCCTTGGAACCAGTCCTCTTCTCTTTGGTTTTACATTATCCGGATCGCCCGTATCTTTCTTCACCTGTTTCTTCTTCTTCCGTATGTAATCAAATCCAGAACTAAATTTCCTTCTCATGTTCCTAAACTTGATTCGTTTCTTTGTTGGTACAGTGCTGATTTCCGAACTGTCTTCAGCATCATTGGACAGAGTTTCTGATTTAACTGAAGCAACTTCAGACTTCACATTACTCGTGGCTTCCGGTAATACAGAATTTATTTTCTTCGTCGCAATTACTTTCAATAAATTACTGCCTCGTTTCCTACCACGTTGTAATTTTTTAGTGAATATGTTTTGTTTCCGACGTCCGCTGGAACTTCGAAGACCCGTTCTTGTGGGAGACACAATATTTTCCTTTTCTTTCTTCGTACTCGTTTGTATTTCTGGTTTTCTATCGATCTTTTCATCAATGGTGGTTGTAGAATCTTGTGAAGACTCGACATTTTCATCTTCTCGACAAGCAAATGGAGGTGCGGATGCTGGTCTTTCCTCGCCAAACACTTCACGAATGGTGGCTCTCTGTTTCATAACTCTTGTTTCAGTTCGCGTCCGTGATTTCAGCACCACTGTTGAGAACGGTTCACCCATATTCATAAAACCGGAATTCTTCTTGAACGTATCTCTAAAGTTATTTACCGTTTCCTTTCGGAAGTATCCTAAATACACTGAATCGGATATTTCGAATTTGTTGATTTCTTTATTATTTTTTGATTTGCCTTTGCCACCCTTAGTATTTTCCTTCTCCGGACTTCCTATACCCAAACTTGGAGTTGGTAAAAGTTCCAGTTCTTCGGCAGCTTTCGGTATAATTTTAGGTCCGGTCTTTTGTTGATCTTTGCCTCTCATCTTTTTCCGTTTGTGTTTACCGTATCGTTCGACTAGTACATCTAATATAGAATTATTATTCTCTTTATTCTTTACTTTCGTGTCGGTCTTTTTCACTGACAATAGTTTCAATGATGAACAGGATGCTTCCTCCGAATCGTACGAGGTTTTCTGGTAAGTGAAGCTGAAACTGGAATTAGAGTCCATATCGCTGTCTAATATTTCACGTTTTAATTTGCCGGTGTTTGATGATTCGGTAAAGCTACTCGGCATAGATCTGCGCTGGATGGTACTGAATTCTGTATCATCCGTTAATGAGGATGGCGCCGGCGAACATGGATCCAGATCTGGTAAGGATGTGGACACACGGTGCCAGTGTGGCGCACGAGTAATGTTTATTAATCTAGCGGGCATGCGTAATGAACGTTTGTATCTGTACACCTCCTCTTCCCACCCTGGATGAAAATCAGACCCGTCGCCGAATATTGTCTTTTTCTTCATACTAGGATCAATTTTCTTACTGGGTGAGGAGTCTGCTGATCGTAGCACCATGCCCTTATCACTTTCGCTTAGTTTATTATTTTCGCGAGCTTTTCTAGTTCGTAATTTATCGGATAAAGATTGTACCGTTTCAGTGTCACTATCACTGCTATCACTAGAATATTCTATTTTGATTTTAGCACCGATTTTCTCCCGTTTTACTTCTACGGTCGAATCCTCGTCATCACTTTCTTCTTTCTTGATCACCGGACTATTCTTCCTTACGATTAAAGGAACGTCAGAATCAGAATCATCTTCCATCTTTGACGGAACTGTATCATTTTCCATCTTGATTTGTACTTCAGAAGTATTGTCCTTTTTAACTTCTACCAATACAATGTTTTCTAACTTGACTACCGCATCAAGATTAATATTATCCAGCGGATTTTCTTTAGTAACAGTTTCCAATTTAGCTAGGACATCAGCTTCAAAAACTTTCTTTTTCCTACCACGTTTCTTACCACCACTAGACTTTAACTGTTCTAAGAATTTATCACAAGTTTCTGACCAGAATGGATCAACACTGTCTTCCGTTTCTGCGTCCTTTATTTCTGTTTTTATTTCTCCATCAGTATTTAATACAACTACGGGTGTTGGTTGTTGATTCTTGTGCAGGGATTTTCGATCTCGCCTCATATCATCAAGTGACTGTCGTTCCAGCACTGGCATTTCCCCGTCAGAGTCACTATCGCGGAAATCAAATACTGATGTTTCTGATGAACTTCGCAATATGGAGTCTCTCGCAGGTACACACGTACTATTACTGCTACTCGGCACTGTCACACCCGTACAGGACTCTTCTTCGGATCTACTAAACAATCTTCTTCTTGGCGGAACAATTCCTTGTTCTCTGGTGAGTTTTGGTGGTGCTCCACTACTTGACGTATTAGACACAGGTACTTGAGCCGTAGCTACCAGTACAGACGTGTCCGTGGTAGGTACAACATTGGTGCTTGCACTTTCCGATTGTACAGTGACTGATTGGTTAGTAACATTTTGCACCTGACTCTGTGTATTAGGGACTTGTTTCAGTTCTGCTTTCGTCCGTATACGAGAGGCGAGGAATGCCGCCAAACCGTCTAGATCAGAATTAGCACCCATAGGCGCAGCACTAGTGATATTCTGGCCTGTATTATTCTCATCAGCGGAGTACATTTCTGATTTGTTGATAAAGTTCTCTGTGGTCTGAACAGGATTATCCTTGGTGATGGACTCGGGTTCAAAACTAACTGAGTCCACCGCACGTGGGATATGGAACTTGTGAATCGGCGGAGTGTTACCATTTCGTTCTAACAAACTAGCCGCCGTGAACGGTGATACATTATGTCGACCAACTATTCCAGGTTTCGGTTGTAACGGTGCTGTAACATCGGTCGTCGGCTGTTGCACTCCTGACCGCATGTGATTCGCATGAATGTCCTGAGACTTTATCTGCCCTTGTTCCAATTTTTTCTGCGCTTCCTTGGCACCTTTAATTTCTAGACTGTTTCTTAAGATGCTCAGCACTCTTTTATCTGCACCACCGCCGATATTATTGTTTCTAATCGGGCTGGTGGGCGGTATTTTTGGATTTGAGTTCGTTCTGGACAGTGTGCTATGCTGATGCACATCTTGCAGCTGCGGATGATTAGGATGGTTGGCGTGAGGTGGATAGTGATGTTGACCGACTGCGGTTGGAACATATGTCTGGCTATGGCTTAGCGCTTGTGGCGGGTGGTATTGGTTATTGTTGTTATTGAAGGGTTGCTGGGCTTGTTGATATGGGACGTGGGTTTGTGGATACGGCGGCATGTACATATCGCGAGGTCTATGATGATTTGGCACTGCTGCGTTACCATTAACCATAGATTTTGAAACTACATTATTCAGTTGTTTCGCCTGATGTGGATGTGATTGTTGTTGTTGCTGCTGCAGCTGCTGCTGCTGTAACTGTTGTTCTTCCTGTTTCCGTGATTTTGTGTAGGTGGAAAATCTTTGTTCAATTTGTTGGTCGATAGTCTGACGCCAGACGTCCATTTTAGGAATTTTACTAGGAATAGACGGGACTGGCTCAGCTGGTCTCTTACGCTGAATATCCCGCGGAGTATTTGAGTACATTGCTGAAGTTTTACTCGTGTGGCCAGGTGTGGGAAAGTCGATTCGCGGTAGACCTTCTGCTCGCTTGCTCGTTACTTTTGTCGCACTGTACGAGTTTGAATGAACAGCACTGGGCATTGCATTATTGTTATACGTGTGTTGATACGATGTTGACGGATGATACGAATTCTGATGTTGATAGTACGCTTTACTGTTATTGTACGGCACATTTCTAGAATACTTGCTCTGATCAGCTGCGTGATCTGCATTGTGTTTTTTGTCAGTCTGCGGTGGCGGCGGAATATTTTGTCTACTGTTCTCAATATTGTGATTTCTCTGCGAATGATGTAACGATGATACGTTAAAGTTAGGTAGAAAATCGACTTTAGGAGCGCCTCCGCTCGATACGGGCGCGGCACGTAAATTAACGCTCCTTTGATTATTGCTAGAATGATGTTCGTAGCTCATGTACGAACCATTTGACGGTACTTGCATGGGCGGCGGCATTGAACGAGCAGATGGCGGGTAAGCGTTGTTTAATCGTTGCACTTCAGAACTGCGTACTTCGGATTCATCGTGCGCAGTGGAATCGGCTGAAGTGCGAACAGTTTTTACCGAGAGGTCCAACGGCGATTCACGTTTCTGTTTTGCTGATAATGCAGTTATTGCTACGACAGGATTCTCGGGTCGTACATGTTGTTGTGGTTGTTGTTGTTGCTGATTCACATTGTGAGTTGGCGCTTGCTCGGCAACCATTCGGTTGGAATTCGCAGCAATGTGATACGGATAGTCTTTGGAAGAAGTCGATTGATACTGTGGCTGTTGTTTCTGACTGGAACTTTCTTGATGATATGAGGGAGCTTTGGGCAGTTTCTGGTAATGATGAGGGTAGGAAGACTGGTTATAAATAGTGGCTGTGGAGGAGGTAGTTGACGAGGAACTAGTGGAAGAGGTTGTAGTACAAGTGAAGGCTTGTGACGCTGTCGGCGGGTACGGATATGTTGAAGGACCATTTGTACTACTACTGTTACTAATATTACTGTGTGGGATCACGTTGGCGCCAGAGTTAGGCGGGAAACTGGCCGTGTTGTACTGACTGCTGCTATATTGAGCGGGCGGTACTCTCGCTGGTTGCTGTGGTTGTTGCTGTTGCTGTGACGAAGTCGCACTGACAGAAGATGGAACAGTTACAGTGGCACTCGCAGACGTGGATACAGAAGACGCATGACTCATGGCTTGTGTCCGATGCCGGTGGCTGGCTAACCGTTGCACCGATGATTCGCGGCTACTTTTACTGGAATGATAGTTAACGGACAACAGTGCAGCAATGGGCGGTAAGTTATGCGTTGTTCTATGATGTTGTGACGTTGGCTGATGATTTGAGTTTTGCATCTCAGGTTTATTGCTGCTGCTGCTGCTCGTATTGTCGTAACTGGCATGTTGCGATGTCGGTTTCGTTGACAAATACTGTGTTTGCGTTTGTACGGGACTGTGTGAGTGCGGCGCGTACGAATGTGGTGTGTACGGATGGTTTGGCATGTACGCCTGACTGGAAGCAGGCTGTGCATACGAGTGGCCACTGGAAGGAGGCAGCGATGTCTGAGATTGTGAATGAGACGGATAGTATGGTTTCGCGGGCTGGTGTTGATAACTGTTCATGTACATACTTTGTGGATGGGACGACGGTGGATGATGCGGTCTGGATGATTGTAACTGATGGTAGGACTGGGATTTAGATGAGGGTCGTATTTGTTCGTGTGGCCTGGATGGCGGTCGCGGTTGAGACATGTGTTGCATCGATGCAGACTGCGGTGACGGATGATGCTGCTGCTGCTGCGGATGTTGACTATGAGATCCCGGCTGCATGTTGACTGGCCGGTGTGTGGTTTGTGAATAATGGGAGGAATACTGTAGCACGCCCGGCGATGCCTCGTGCGACTGAGGCCGCGAGAACTGATAAGTCTGTGACGCATGGTTCTGCGAGGCTTGGTAATGGTAACTGTGCATCGGCTGTTGCACTTTGCCTGCATCCACCGGTTGAGAATGAGAGGAAGGTGGATTGCTGGCTTGTTGAGGCTGGGACGGTAACTGTTCATGTTGCTGCTGCTGCGAATGATGAGGATACTGCTGCTGGTGGTGTTGTTGTTGTTGCTGGTGATGCATCACGCTCTCAGAGTGATGCAACGGCATACTGGCTGACTCTTTACTGTTCTCTTGCTGTTCTTGTACATGTTGTACTGGCGGCGCGGACCAGTATTGCATGTTCGGTTCATTGCTTGGTCGGTTGTGACTATTGTTGCTGGTGTTGTGTTGTGTTGGCGGTGGTGGTTGTGCTGAGTTGACTGTGGACACACCGCTACTGCTGTTGCTATTGGACGCGGGATTGACGGACTGTAGCGAGCTGGATGTGTTAGTGTAGTTGTTGGTACCCGCCACACCACCAGCCGATCCATAGCTGACTGCCGAGGACGTGGGGCTAGCAGCAGAGCCCGTGGTTGCTGGCAGCCCCTGAAAGTACTGACGCGCCCCCTCCAATACGTTGGTGAAGGTCACATCCATGTCCTGCAGGACTACCTGCTTCTGAAATGTCTGAAACAATCAAAACAAACGAATTTTAATTGCAGTAGTTACTAAGAAACACATAAAATATCATAGATTTAGTGGTTTCTTTCTTTATATTATTAAAGGTAAATGTTTGTTGTAATTATTTGAACTTATGCATGAATAAATATTCGAATTCATAGCGTGAATACTAATATGTATATGTCTAGGGACATTTGAGACGACAGTGTAGCATTTATAGAATGCAAGGAATGCCATGACATTCAATTTGGAACGTATTAGTGACACGCATGTTCATGTGTTGTTAATCAGTTCTAGTTATCACACGATCCAGTGCACAAACGTTACAGACTAGTAAATATTAAAACAGAATCAGGTTTCTACAAACTGGACCACGAAATGACAAAGAGGATAAAACAATTACATACAAACATATGTGTGTAGACGTCAGCACTGGCTGAATGATAGACAAGGATAGTTTACGAGTAAAAGGATGAGCGAGTAGGGTCGATAATATCCCTTCTCTACAGTATCGTCCGGTCAACCGCAACGCTTTCCGAATCACACACATTACAACAAGTTTCCACCTGAATACGAATATCGACAAATGCCGACAGCGTCACTCAATAACTGTTAAATTACCTGATAGAAATGTCATTAATACCTGCGGTTTTCCTATTAAACGTCTTAATTATATCATCAGGAACTGATTCGTTTTCTATTTGTCTGAACGTTTATCGTTTAGAAAGAAACGGAAACCCTGTAACGTATCTCTATTCAATTAACTGGTGCATTATAAATTGAATTAACATATGAAACTTTAGTGACAATTGTATATAAATGTACAACAATATATTTAAATATTATGAGAATATAATCTAGTAACTTTCAAGTACAATATCTCCGTTAACATGAATTAGAATATAGAAATTATGTATATTACTCTTTAACAAATATATTACACTTGTGAAATTATAATTGTAATTATAACATAATTTGAATGATTGCAATAACACGATCCGTAAATGATAAATAATAATGACAATTTTACAAAATTAATAAAATATAGGAATTAAAATAAACGAGAAAATGTATTTTCCAAATTTGCGGAGTTCAATAAATATAAAATTCGTGAAAAACGATAATCATAAAACCACAATTATGTTAATTATTTCATTTTAATTTTTTAATACATTTCAATTATAAACGAAAATGTTTAACACAAATACGAAAAAATATGCAATGAATTGAAAATGACATTTATAGCGATATTTAGTTTATTTTAAAAACCCTTCAGGAATTATGTACGTAATACATTAATGAATAAATAATTAAATATTGTCATCATGTTTTGTTGTGCTTTTTATATTGTATACATTAATTATCTTTGTTAAAAAATCAAACATATTTTTAGTTATGTCAAAAATAAAAATTTCTTAGCATAAAATCAGACAAAAAGTTCTAATAATCATCGTGGCTTTACATAAAATAAAAGGATGTTTTTATAAGACTTGTTTTTTACTGTCTGCTAGTGAAGTAAAGCTTAGTGTATGAGTAGTTTAATTATTTCCAGATCAAGGTTTTCTTTACTTCTTTGTGAAAGAAACTCTCATAGCCAATGAATGAGGAAACTTTGTGATCAATTACTTAATTTAAATAACCGTAAGTTTACAACGAAAAAAAACCTGTTAGATAATAGTTTATTTTTTACTGTCGACGCAAGCGAGAAAAGTACGAGTGAATTATGTCAAAACAAATCGATAACGATAGAAAACGAGGAGAAACTTTTCTTCCACCATTCTTCTCAACTTACTACCTACTTTATGCTGATAAGATATTCGCAAACATGTAAACTGTGTTTGTCCGTACTTACTTTCAAACAGAAGTGACACAGATTCATTTACAGTAAATTTGGATAACGATCAATGGCTTCATAGAAAATGTATTTATGTATTAACTTTATAAAATATGATTAAATAAAATGTATACTAAGTAAAATATTATGAAAAAACGTGAATAAAAACTAATTTGAATTTATTAAATAATTGACGTTTTCAGTTAATTTGATTTTATATCGAAATAATATCGATAGTACATAATGAACTTCGCTATTGATCTAGTATAACATTATTAGAGATTGAAGCGACTTGAATAGTATTAGAGGGATACGTACGGGTACTAGCGGGATTCATACATAATCAATAGATGTACCTAGCTATACAACCGGAAACTATTAGGTAAGATAACTAAGTTAACATCCACTTCACTATCTATTCCCTTCATTGACCTTTTACTTCCGAAAGAGATCAGTTACTCTAGTAAACTGATAGGTATGTAGATGTATGCTCTTAACTTATTGCAAGCCAGTTACGCGAGCTGATACGAAAGATGAATTTTGTAATTTGAATATGTTTAATACAAAAGTAATCTCATACAATCATCTTGTAAATTTAAAGATTATGATTAATATTCATTTTAAATACCATCTTCAGTTAGATTGTGTACGAATATGCTATGAAAACATACAACATAGCATTTTCAATGTCTCGCCGAACCTCGAATACAGGTAAATGATATTTTGCAAGCGGAACTACGCTGACCTGGTTCAAACACCATTAAGCCAACACGTAAATAACATTGTACGGGCTCAATGAAACGTAATCACGGTATACACAAGCGAACAAAATCAACTTAATTTGCGAGTGAGACAAATTCAATCCATTTAACCAACAGGTTTCCATTTCTCGATCAAAGGACACATCAGGTCATGTCAACAAACCAAAAATCACGCACTGCTTCACTCAGTGCAACGCCATTTACCAAATGTATCATTACTCACTGTACACTATTGACAAATACAACATGGAACTAAATGTCAAATTTATCACTTGAAATATATTAATAAACGGGAGATATCCCAACAAATACTTGCTATAGGACAATAAAAATAATAAATTAGCAAAATTTTATACAATTCCATTGGTAATATTCAAAATAATCATTACAATGTTTACGTATCATATCAATGAAGGTTTCTTTTTAAGCTTGTCTCATCAAATTATTGTTATTTATACTTTGCTGTTTCAGCGTGAGCAGTGTGTGTGTACGTGTATGTACAATTATATCTAGCTGCGTTTGTCAACTTCATCGCAATTCCACGTAGGCAATTTGATATCTCTCTACACATATATGTATAAAACTTTATCGACCGCAGAAAATGTTCACGATGAAATACGGCCTATTTTATAAAGTCAATTCGACAAGATGTGACTGTTAAATACAGACGTTATTTATTTTGGACGACAGCATGTGACACGAGAAAAGATATTGATTTATTGGTGAGTTTGTCGTAGACAGAATTTTATATACGTTTCTCAAGGCCCATGATTTGTAATGTAAATATACGATGTACCAAAACTGTGATTCGACCGGCTTTTACGTGTGAAAAAAAATAACAACATTACCTATTGCAAGTTGAAACTAGCATGAACAAATAATGGTCGTATATTAGTGTGTTCATCAGATAAATAAAGATCAAGTAAGTTACGTTGGAAATTAGGATAGACCGATAAAGTTCAGTGACAGTACTATATCAACATATTTTGGCTTGATGCCATATCTGTAGAGATATCAGACAAGAAATGAATGGAATAAAATATACCTGCTGAATATTTAACGGAATGACGATACTGAATTTACATTTGCAACAACGTAGGTGGCGTCGTAATAATTTCTTATGTATTCCCCCCTGATTGATGACACGTACTTTCAACGGAAAACTACTGACATATAAATGTGTTTTGGTCCCATGTATGGTGCGTGATTAATCACTAACGGACTTCCTTATTAAAATGAAAATAACGTAAGACTTGCAAACACAACACAACACACTGCACACATGCATGCATTAATAAACAGCTGACATACGAGCACGTTTCATCTTTACCGATTGACCGTTAGTTTGAACAAAAGAACGTGTTCCAACATGAATTTGCCAGCTTCTACACAGAGGGAATACGGATAAAGACAATGAGAATCTGAAGTCAGTAGTACTTTCAAGCCAAGTTCACGGTCATTATAAAATATAATACTCTTTTCCTCATTATTTAGAAACTATAAATAATAATAAAAAACCAGTATATGTATTCATTCACATTTATTATTATATTTCATTTATCATTGGAAATAATGTTTTATTTATAAATTTGCTATTGAAATGCCATATAAAAATAAAAGTAGTATTCACATAATTCACCGATGAAATATCTATTCATTGATAATTTTACAGTTCGTTAAATTGTCATTTAAATTAACGTGGTCGTCAGTGTACACACCCACGAAGATATCGATTAAAATTTAGATAGCAGTTAATTCACGTTTTACGAGCGCATCATGTATTTCCTGAATTTTAGAAAATTCCGTGTTTATTTCTCCGAAGTCAACTTCTTTACGACGTGATCTGACTTACAGAAATATAGTAGAAAATAAAACTTTACGATAAACGTGTTTTGATAACTTCTACGTCCAAAAGTAATACCGTAGTTCTTTCTGGAGACATCTGTAAGAACCTTGCCTCCAACGACAGATATATTTCACACACATATCTATAAGAACTAACGAATTGTTAATTGTTATTTAATTCCTTTAATAAGTTAAGTTATCAATGTAGACGAAAAAGACTATTACTCATGTTCTTATCGAGAATAATAACAATTCATTTAGTTGTCAGAACGTTCGTATTTATATTCGTATGTTTTATTCCACATTTCCATCAAAATTTCTTCCTGAAACTATATGAATCCATTACTGTGTCTTTCTTCGTACATTATCTCCGCTATGGTTGGTTGGTCTCGCTGGTTATAGTTTGTGTAATCTGGGAAGAATATCGTTTGAAATTAATATCGGCCGTATGAAAATTAATGCTTTAATCATGTGCCCAGCGTGACACTGGTTTTAATTAAGTTAATAGCATATTTGCATATCTACAGTGTTGTTCTCTCAAACATCATCCTCTACCATCCACACCCGGTCACCATCTAACCCTTTGCGCGCTCTTTTTAATCTCTTGTTCTGTTGCACCCCGAGTTATTGACGGTCATGTTAAATTAGGTTTTGTTTTCAATATTAATTACCACCGAGCAAGAGTTCTTTTACAATTAGCATAATATCCATTGTGTTAAAGTGTACAGTGTAAAAGACTTGGAATATTTTTTAATGAAACAAATTATGATTTAAGGAACATTAAAAAAAACCTGAAATTCGTTGTCAAGTTGATGAAACATGTTGGCGAATAGCGAGTTGTATTTGCGGGTAATTTACAATGACAACAAAACCAGTCAGTCTGTGTGCCAGTGTGACCTTGTTCATGAAACAGTTATAAATAGGAATGTGTTGTGTTGTGTGTATTTACTTGGGCTACGACTACGGATAAAACAGTCAGTGGAAATATGCGAATGCACATTATACTGGATTATCTCTCCGCAGGAGATAATAGCACAACTCTGTTGGAATCATTTATTCAAAGCAGACAAAAAATACGTATATAATTTGGGGACAATTCTTTTTCTCTCTTTCGTACCATAACGGACGAAATTATTAAGATCGTAAATTCAACGTTGTTGACAAAAAGTAGGTGTTTTCGTACGACGTTGTCGGAAACATTTTTTCCTATAGTTATAGCCGTTGTTCACAACTTTTATAATATAATCATACATTTCGCCATTTTTATATTTTATACCTGTGTTTATTAAAATGGATCTTTAGCAGGTAGTGTTATTTTCAATATTACTAAACTGTATTATTCCTTTGGGCACTTTTGTTTTATATATATTATAAATGTACTGATTACGATATATTCTCTGAATTATAAAGTTTTGAATTACTGAATTATATTATACAAATAAGATAAATACTCGTTAAAAATGTTCATATTTATCTACTAAATCAGACAATGTAGGTAAATACATATTTTGAGTGTTCATCAGACTAATATTCTTTGTCATATGCGACATAGTTAGCAGGTACGTTAATTAAAACAGACTTGAGTGTACACGTGTGAAGAGGTGTTAATGAGCAACAATACAAGCAGCTAGTAAGGTGCGCGTTAAGTTAGTGAGCGGGCACTTTGTTTTGTAGAGTGCAAGACGTTGATCGATTGTAATAATAATGGCGGATGTATATCATTGCAAACAGAAGCGGGCAATGGCAGTCAACAGCAGCAGCAGCAGCAGCAGCCATCGCGAACATTGCTGGCATGCAACAATCAATAAATCAATGGATATTGGTTCAAGTGGATGTTCAATTGTACACGTCTGATTTATTGGTTTTGATTTGTTGAATTCTTCGATGGAAAATGCAGTCGTATTGTAGGGACAACGTTCGGAAATGTAAAACAACTACGAGCTGCACTACAATATTCTCAGTGGAATACTAGCAGCAGTGGACTAGCGAATGAAGAAACACACATACGAACACTACTTGAACAGGATTAAACAGGCACACGAATAATCTGCTGAATGCTAGATGAAATATAATTATACTGTAGCTATTCTATGTAGAGTTGTGCTTCATTCATTGCATTTTACTTGTTTACTTGTACTTGCACAAATATTATGGAAATATATGATCAAAGAACATTGATATACTATAAATAATACTATACATATCAAAAGTAGAAATATTCCATTGCTAAATCGTTACAATTCTAGTCCAGATACACTGTGTGTGGGCACACATGCATGCACATATGTGTATTATGTTGAAATGTACTTGTAATAAAACGACTAGTTTCAGATCGTATGAGCTTCCGTCCGAAGCACGTATGCAGACCACAAACCTATAACCTTGCCAAAGGAAATGGAATCATCTGTTAACCGACGCCCGGACCAGTACAGAGCCAGGGCTGCAGCAGGTCAGGACTGCAAGATTAATCGAAACGCTATGACGAGATATTCTGCTGCTGCTGCTGCTGCTGGGATTATATGGATGAATGTAAACTTCTCGAAACAGCAGTACTATAGCTGTTACACACCGAGTACAAAGCTCGATGCTTTGTACTAGTTTCCTCTATGTACAGAATCAAATTAAACACACGTAACAATCCATACAGACACACATACACTGATACACATTCCTCAACCACATATAAGTACATTTAGTTACTAAACCAAATTTTACCATATGCGACATTCGATAAATACATGGAAATGTATTGGACCTGGTCTATTGATACAATAATTACTGTCTGCTTTCGATTGACGAATAGTAATGTAACAACATGCGAACATAATTTAGTTGTATGCCTGACAATATAATAGGTATGGAATTTGATTTTCAAATAGAAATTTAATTAATAGTTAATTATAAACAAACGAAGATAGAGGTATAATTCAGCCAATAGAAAAATTTATAATCAAAAAAGATATTCGACGGTTGTAGCAGGAGTAACATGCGAGTATATGGTATATATGAGCATAAAACTTGTACGTTGAAGGTTAAAATGTGGTAACTCGTTCCAAGTCATAATAAGATTTCCCGCGCACATTCCCGTCTTATCATTAACCCGCACAGCCAGCTAGTCTGTTCGGTTTCACAGCCACCTAATATATGTCATCCCTAATCCCTATTCAAACACTCTACCAACCACATGAAAGATCTTCAAAAATTTCTTTATCAATAAAAATCCAAACTGTTCAAAATATAATAATTCCTTGCTAAGCTTTTCTAATAAACATAGTTTTGCTAGTAATTTTATGAAGAATTTCCTGTTTATCTTTTAATATTATGAAAATTATTCAAATACTTTGTAAATATTTATATTATCTTTAAGCTTTATTTTCCAATATTTTCATAATAGATGAACAAGAATGAAGCGTAGATAATAGAAAGTAAATATTTTCTATTAATAACAAATTTCCGTTCTAGAAAATAATATTACAGAAAACAAGTAAAAATTGTAACAAAATCATACTGCACTCTTGTGCTTTTGTAAACATTAAAAAAGGTAAAACTAATCTAGCTAAATGTATAGTTATTAGTATATTTGTACATTTTGCGTTCATATATCCGGTATCCGTTTCCAATGTTGTACTGAATGTGTCCGTGTCGTATATACTGTGTGCTAATAAATTCACTAGCGCTTCCCGTAAATCATGATTACAAGAAACTATTAAACAGGACCGGAGGCTCAACGAAACCGGAAGACAGGATCTGTGCAACGTCGTTATCAAACGCGCATGCGTCCCACGGGTATGACACGTACCGGGAAATTTACTCTCATAGCAAACTAAAAGGACATACGTTCATACATACGTACATAACCACCATGGCAGAGAGAGAGATATGTGTGTTAGGTTTTATCTTTCTCTTGAGAAACTCACAACCTTACCTATGTCAGTACGCTATGGTTTTGATAAACCTTAACCAACCCTTACAATAAGGACGAATCAGTCTGTAAACGTAATATTACACGTATAATACATATTCTTCTCACTACTTGCTTGCTATATTCTATATTTGTATAACAATATAGCACCACTTTCTGAACAAAGGATTACATAAAGAATAACACACACAAAACATGCAAAAAATATGAAATCATACAAACTTCAACAGCAACTTGAAAACGAGATAAATATTACAAACCTTTTTACCAAAACCCATTGAAACATTTTAAAAGTCTTCATTAAATTTTATTATGCAAACAAAAGATTAAAACTCAAATTACTGCAAACATTTAAAATGTAAAAAAGTGCAAAAACACGAACAAGAAAAAAATTCGCTATTCATGAGCTACCGGTGCATTTTAAGAAGTGAATTTCCGAGCGCAAGGGCGCAAGCTCAGAGAGTCGCACGGAATACCGGCCTCTGTGTCTGACCTAGTTCTGCACGAGAATTCTGATCGTATTTTGCATCTTGATACAGCTCGTTCTAAAGTAGAAACCATATGAACTTAATGCGCGCGTATCAGTTACAAGTGAAAATATGCAAACACGTACACTCACAAGTCGCTAGGTATGCAATCAACAAAACAATTTAATACATACAAACATGCCTGAAAATATTGACACAATAATTAACAAGTATATTATTTTCGTAAAGACAATGTACAATAAAGATAAGCATATTATCTGATCCTTCACAACTGTCCCCATAATAGTTATAAAGCAAAGAGCTATTCATATTACTATGCATTAATAGACTGTATAATCAAAACATACGTCCTTGCCTAAATTGCCTGCATTCATATCTGATGATGAGCCATTAGCGGTGTGTGGTGCGCATTTAAAAATCCATGATAATCATGCGGCGACCGAGCCCTGGCGTTGTGTCCTTCGCGGTGTGGGCGAAGCACACACACACACACAGGACAGAGGCAGAGGCAGAGAGAATTGAATGACAGCAGCAGCAAACACTGCCGGCTGTGAAACACTCGTAATGCAATAATAGCTCAGCGGATGTAAGCCGTTATTCATACTCGGTGCAAAGAGTTATGTCATACAATTTCCGCCAACAGACGAACCGTATCAACGAAGATGCTCGACATGCGAAACTGCCACGCATAATTTGCGCGCGTGAAATTATCGGGTATTTTGTTTCTACTGTGATTTGCACACAGTGTATAACTTGTATTGAGTGATTTTAACACGTGATGTACCGTGTGTGTCAGTCACTTTATGTTTGTAGATAAAATGTAACAGGCAATATTTGTGCCGCTGTACTGGAATACATGTTACAGACACTTGTATCCGTGGGCATGCGTGCATGTACCTGTATATATACCTGTATCGGCCCTGGCTACATGATGATCCTGAAGTCATAAGTGTGCCCCTGGTGCTGTGCACGTGCACAAGATAAAAAGAACATACGCTCGGCTGAACATTTGCCAGTTTCCTTCCGGTCGGGACATGTATGGAAACGTTATGAAGAATAATGTTTATCTGTATTCTTATTTATGCTCATCCACCGGCGACGTGCTCCTTTGTTATTATTATATATGTATGTATGTACAGAAGAGAAAATCATTTGAATTTGGAACAAACTTTTACTTTTTTTTAACATACATTCGAGAACAACGTTTCGTATCTCTCAGTTGGTAAACAAGACAAAGTGAAACATTACATCTGTAACATTGATAAATTTACTTTTGTATTTCTCAGGGAAACCAGTGACGCGAGTATTTCATGAAAACAGAACACCTCCACAGAATGAAGTAATAATAATGATGTTTTAAGTTCATGCGTTAATTAATATAAACTTTGAAGAAAACATTCGTATCAATTACTATAACTATGATGCTAATTAATGCTAATGCATATTAAACTTAACGAGAAAATAAGACAATTCCTTTAAAACAAAGTTCATGTTATCTTAGATACTGTTTATGTAGTATTATTAATGTAGCACTGCAGTAATAGAATAATAGCGACGATAAAATACATGAACACAATTCATTTACTGAAATTATCCCTATGACATTAGTAACAGTATGTCAACGTTATGACATACGTATGTGTTCCCCTACAGAAGTAATTCTTGTCCATAGGCTTCACACTTCACAGAGTGAGGAAGGTCAATTACTGAAATTAGAAGATCCTAGAGTGCCTGGAGGGACAGCCGAGCTGAGCCCGGCATGGCGAGTAGGCAATCCGTGATTACGGCTGACCACCGACCGCCTGCCGCCAAGATTAAATTGATACATGCCTTGTCTTTAACGTGCTTTCGCCACAATCCGCAACAGAGCAATTTACTTGAAGCAAATAGTTCATTACATCCTGTACAATTCTCAAAGTGTAGATATAAAACACCACTACAGTTAATACGTACCAATATTAATTATTATTTGCTATTTGAAGTAAACAAAAATTTATTTCATCACGAATGCTCTGCTTTTCATGATTTGATAATGATTAAATAAATTAAATTACTAGCAGGCACATTTCTTCAGAAAAATGAATCGACGATTCAATTAACGTTAATCAAATTGTTTGATGGAATAATTATGATTTCGTCGTTAAAAAACAAATAATAAGTAAATTCATAAGTCATATTTAATGATAGCTTTTTAGAGAAAATATATACATACCGACGTATATTATCATAAAAAGGAATTCATTAAAAAACAATTTGTAAAAAATTTACCTCCACAGTGCTTATGCCATTAACACGTAATTAAATCTATAAAGGATAATCGTTTTCATACTAATCATTAGCGTAGCGACCCTGAATTCATATTCCACCTGAATGCACACACACAGCGTCGCACGGCAGCCTGTCATCAGAGTCGGCGATAACTCATTTTATCCAAGGGGCACACGTATATAATTACATCGTAATTTATCAATGTCTTTTTACAAAAAATATGTTACTTTGAAATAAAAAAAAATAAATTCGATATTAAGAACTATTCTTATACCAGGTTTCTAGCACGAAATTCAAATTAAATCTTGAATTATGAACGAACAATATTGAATCTGTCTGGTAGTATTAATGTTATTTAACAAGTAAGCAACGTAGTTAAACTTTTGTATTGTTTGTTTTGATTTGAATTTTTAGTTGAATTTCATTCTAGAAACATCATTTATTTAATTTAAATCTAAAATGTACGAATTATTATGATGAATATACGACGTTTTATTTTGCAGTTGTTGAAAATTAAAATAACGAATTAGGGATGTCGGATCAATAATATGGAACACTACACGGCTGAGTTGCACATGCAGGGTAATCAATTTCTACCCTAAGCTTAACACACAGACAGCACCAGGAGAAAGAGGAGGTGAAGGTGATGGTGGTGGTGGAGATATGTATAAGTATAAAGGGACACGAAACTCGGCGAGTAGTACCGCATGAGTTCACCATGCGGCGCTGTGCACACATTATTTATGAGCAGAGGACCGGCGAAGTGTCGCTAACGATGCTGAAGATGAACGCAAAAAAGTACGGTTTGTGACACGAGTTCTCAGATCCAGTTGCTGGTCTATCTTTCTCCTACCTACCCTTACCGCACCCGTCCCTCTTCAACCTAATCCAACTGTTCTGTCATAAGTTACAGATGAGAAATGAAGATGTGTTTTGTTCGTACGAGTTTCTTGCGTCATGTGCTATTATTTTACGCGTTGTTTAAAAAAGAAATGTGTTATAAGTGATATTCGTGGTGAAAAAATTAATATTACAAGTGAAATGTTTTCTGTAATTAACGAAACAAATCAGGTTATGGAAATCACTGAGTAAGACACTGAATTAAACGTACCGTATCAAATGTCAATAGTTTACATTGTTGTTGACCATAAATTTGCATGAAATGACTGAACACCAAGGTCAAGGTTAAGTGTGACTTGTATCTGTTGATGTAAGTAGATATGTGTACATGTATATAATTTACATTTTTTCTCTCCCGACGTATAATTGCACGCATAATCTTATAAAATCGTTAAATTATTTCCACAATAGAAAGAACTGAAATTTATAGCTGTCAGAAATGATTACAGAACAAAGAACAATTCTAATCAAAGCGATACAATAGCGCTATTAAATGAAATAATATTTGATATACGATAAATGATTTATTTGGCAGATTAATGTATAATTTATCGAACACTGATTTATGCAAAACGAATGTAAATGGCATATATACATGCCACATGGAATGTTTAATGTTAAAGCATTCTAGTCAGATCATACTTGATTTAATTTATAAAGTACAACTGAAATCGATAGTTGCTCAATAGTGGATGGCATAGTTTCTATCTTTAACCTAGTTTACTTTCAAGGTTCTATACGGAGCCGTGAATAAATAGAGCTTCCATACAATGTATAATAGATTAACTGTTTATAAAATTATAAACCTCACTTACACAACTAAAGTTACATGGAAATTTTTACGATACTTTAAAAGTTGTAGTGAAATAGTTTTAAAACTTACAAACTTGTATAAATAAACGTGAAGTAATAATATT
Organism: Calosoma granatense; assembly: GCA_022063505.1. Classification (NCBI taxonomy): domain Eukaryota; kingdom Metazoa; phylum Arthropoda; class Insecta; order Coleoptera; family Carabidae; genus Calosoma; species Calosoma granatense. The sequence goes on along the minus strand of JAGJTL010000111.1, from coordinate 3,003,242 downwards.
TATGTATTCATATTATCTAAAGAATAATACATACTTGCGTCCAATAGTATATACTATGTACTATTGAAAACGAAATAAATACTGATGTACTTTTATAATAGTTCTGATGATATGACACGATTTCTACAACAGATATATCTGTTGACAATTGCTTGCAACATATATGATTCTAAGAAAATGCAATACAATTCTTTATTTACATTGCACATGCGAACTATGCAATATAAGCAATGGAAAACAAATAATGTCGTCAGGGATTCAAGTGACATATCAAATCTTTACTGACATTTGCGGTTCGTTAGTTCGCGCAAGTAATGCTATATTTACATTGCACTTGCATAAATCCGTTTTCCATTGAGAATCCCCGAAGGATTAAGGATGGTTTTAGAATGCGGTAGAACGAATCGGAAGCAATTAAGTCATGTGCTTTTGTTTTGGCAAACACTCAAGTCTCGACAAAACCACAGATTACGCAGACTGAAAGTGAAAGTGGCAAACATACTTTATAGTATAATTTACACATTACATCAACTTGAACAGAAATATATCTCAAAAAAACCTGAATATTAATGACAATTAAAAGACATCATACATAAAGTAACTAATAATAAAAATATAAATATTAAAATATCTATAAATGATTGTCATAAACACCATACATATGACCTTGAATATTTTATTTATTTCATAAAATATTAAGCAGAATATATTGAAGGTGAACACAAGTACAACATATGTATATCTTTCATTAGAAACACATGTATAATAACTAGTAACAAATGTAAGTTTTATGTAATAAATAAGAGGTGTTATTCATAGCTGAAGACTTGAATCAATCATGTAATTACGTTTAACACGAATGTAAATAGCAAACTCGCAACTTTAGACGTTCCAATGCTGCACAGTACGAAGTACTACATTGCCTTCTAACTCCACAAGGAAAGGGAACAACTCATTTATCACAGAGACCCGCGCGTTCAATTCTAAATGCGAACGTTTCCGTACGATTTCCCCTTTCATTACACAAGCAAATAAGAATCACTGCCGTCAGTACATCAGGAAATACGATATTAAAATGTTACCTGCATTATTATTAATAATATAAGTAATGAACATCATTTTATAAGAGTATGGAGCTTCAATATATGACATTTGAAATATGTTATACTAAATCTATACTTATAAGAAAATTACTCAGTTCATTTCTTTGTCAAGAAGCAATGTAAATAATTAAGATGAAAGCAGTAACAATCTGATTGGCATTAGAGTTGGAAATAAATCCTTGATTTATTTCTGATAAAAATTCGATGTGTAAATAAAATATTCGAATATACCAGTTAGTGTGTAGATTGAAAATCCAGTGACACAATTTCCAGAGTACGAGTTTACAAAGTTATCATCATTAGAGTCGGACTCCAGTTCTGTTCATTGCAAATAATGGTGCCAGTACCCGGGTTACGGGGTAGAGTGTTATATTCACCTCTAAACTCGAACTTCAACTAGCCAAGCACACAGGATAACACTGTGGACAATGACCTGACGTCAGTAGAAGTGGCGAGGAGGGGAGGGTAGGTGAACGTGTGCAGCGAGCCAGAACAGAGAATTGTGCGCGTGACACTCACGCACAAGGTCACTTAGTTTCACGCACCGCACAACGGCCATTACGTGTTACAGTGCTCGCGCGCGCGCGCGCTCTCTCCTGACAGATTTACGCTAACGAAGATAATTTGAAAACGGCCTGGGAAAGTCTCTACTCTCTCAAGAAATCATCACTTGCGTTATTCATTCAAAAAGCAAGAAAGAAAAAGTACTAATGTTTGCGGTTAACTTCCTTTCCCAGATGTTTTAAATGTCGTTTGCGATCCTGCTGCCCTCCGCTATACCGACGGTGGTTATTTGAATTAATCAGTGGAAATGTTTCTCGTTCATTCTTTCATTCTTATTTTCCCTTTGTGTTTCCTCCTTTTCTCTTCTCTGTTTTTTAGTTGAACTAAGAGAGCTAAATTAACTGGTTATAGTTGGTTGCGTCTGTTTGCCGTTACTTAATGTAATGACTAAACAACAAAGATGGAGTGCAGTGTTGTTGCATTTTCTTGATTCTCTCGCCGCAGACAAATCGTTAAATTAACTGCTTGACAGCGGTTTCTCTTAGGTTAGGATCTATGATACTACACTAGCAAAGCTTGTTGCTTTATCGAGAAATAAATTACTCTTTATCTGGCCGAATGTAAACACATGAAAAATGATGCATTCATAATTAAGTATTTTTCACAGGCGTCAATAATAATTTATTATAAAAATATGCTTCCCTACCCACTTTCAAATCTTGTTGTGATATGGAATTATGAAATGTTGAAAAACATAATGCACATGTAACCTTGACATTATTATAATTTGTTATTTTATTTGCATAATGGTGGAAAAAATTTAATTAAAAATTAAATGCAAACTGTTATTATTACCAGTGTAGGAATATAATTATTTGACAGTAATATTTGCGAAAAATGTACATTCTTTCTTACAAATACAATTCTCAAATATTTTAACATATTTAACACTTTGACTGCCGTGTGTGTATATTTGGATACACATCATAGTAGGTCTTCCCTTTATGTAAATCGACTCGACAATTAAAGTTTGAATCCGTTAGTATTAAGTTTAATAATACAGCAATGATAAGAACTTATTTAGAAGTTTAGAGCGTTCTGTGTAATATCTGTTTCTAACAACTGACTATTTCTTTCTGTAAAAAGAAGAGAATGTTGTGGGTAACGGTAAACTGTTTCGCTATTGTCAAGAATCGTTCGGCTAAGGTTACTTTGATGCGCTTGTACACTACAATGACAATGCATGACCGCACAACAAGCGGTCGACTGTAACTTAGTTATTGTGCACGATGGATGTTGCTAGTTGAATAGTTACCGACTCGCCCACACCCGCCAAACAACCAACTTTATCACCAAACACATTGCTGACATCATCCCCGCAAAATATACGTTATTCCACTCAAAATATTTCATACCAACATCCGTAAGTAATTAAATCTTTTTAAGTTTTATACAAAAACATCATTTTAACAGATAATCAAAACATTGTAGTTATTGTAAATTTAATTACAGATAATTCAGTAAAATATACAATCGTTTTTATAATTATTTCAGTGTCTAAATGGAGATATAATTTTTATTTTTTCGTTTTTGAATATTTCTTGTTGTACATAAAACTCCATAGGATTCTTAAAAATACAGATTTCATTTTACGGCGTAATGTGTTTAACGACAATGGTTTAAATGCTACTGTAACATTATTCTCTTCGATAAAATTTAATTACATACTGAACGTGTAAGTCCCATCAGTCGAAAGTTCCTCACAGTGTAATGAAATTTGTTGCCAAATTACTATTTCAGCAAGTCATTCCACAGTCTGGACGCATGCCAAAATAAAAATGAGTTAATACAGTGCAAAAACTATGTAAATTACCGATTTTTTATTATTCAATCCTGAGCTTTTTAGATATTCTTTATAGTGCTATGAATTTAATAATTATCAAGAGAAAAGTTTAGTTTATATAGTGTAGAATGTTTCGTCTTATATGTGGATAAAATATTCTGAACACGCACATAAATCTGGCGTACAAATGTTGGCCAATCATGTAACATGTTGTCTCACGATTATACCGGCATATGTAGAACGTGATGTTTTCCCAAGCATCGCAGAAACAGGGGAAAACTACATGGACAAGCACACACAACGTGCGTATTGTTTAACTAATCTTTTACAAGATAAAAATATTATCTTTTGTTACAATTAAATTACAGTGCAAATTTACTGTACGCGGTCAGATAGTCTGTTATTACATTTATGTTGATACTTTATATACATACATTAAGAATCATATCATATATTTGCAAAGAAAAACAAATACATTGGTTTATGTTGGAGATAAGCGAAAAACTAATTGTATAATAAAAGATATAGATTTCTGTTAAAGATTAAAACGGTATTATATATGGATTTAGTATACATTTTCTTTCAACGATTTTTATAATATATACATATGTTTGAAATGCTTTTTAATGTATCAATCACTATATAAATAACTAAAAATAAACTGAATTTCACAATGAATAGAATTACAAATGATGTAATTGTATTTGTTTGTATTTACGCATTTTAAATAATAATACCTCTTTCATGATTTTCTGTTTTATATTACAGCAATATAATCGCATATCTCGGTCAATGAATTACCACTTGAAAGTGTAACACAATTCTAGAATCGCACCGTAATGAATACAGTTGTATTATTAAACGTTCTATAGATGTTATTTCATTTATATAAAATATAATAACATCTATTTCATTACGACCTGTCGTTCATATTAAAACGACTGAACCTCATATGACACTTTATAATTCAACCACAATGTATAGTTGAAATAGAATGGATAATGTATGATTATTTATGCTTACCTTGCCGATTCCGGGATATGGACAAGTTTATCCCGCGGTGTTTTGGAGCCAGCGCAGTGGCGGGCCTAGGGGGTGACCCACCGACATTCTGAAAAATTACAAAATACTATCACATATTATACCAAAATGTCAACATATTGAAAAAAATTCAACACTGTACATAAGATTGATTTAATACCTATTGCGTTTATAATTTTCATTATATTCTTGTGAAAATATCCGTTGCTAAACGCACGTGAAACTTGTTAAAAACGTAAACTGCAATGGATTCAGAAACCGTAAGCCGTAAGGGAAAGCTTTATGGCCGAAGAATCGCTGAGCTAACAAATATTTTATTCACCCGTCGTGAAATTATATTACAAAACTTTAAAGCCTTAAATTACGTGCACAAGTCCTTCCGGCTCAAGATTTATATGAAACCAAAGTTAAGAATTTTCACGTGGACAACACGTGTACCTTAACGTTACCTTACTTGAAAATATCCTGCAGTCATTTTGAATTAAACATTTTCAAGTCGGGAGCTTTTTGAAATGAGAAACTTCCTAAACATGTAATAAGGTCGTTATATAAATATAAATACGTAGTCAGAGTTTTCCCAAACAAGAATGTCATAAAATAATGGTCGGTACAAATAAAATTTTAAACCTTTTACATTTTATTAGTGAAACTTTATTACTTAAAATGTAATTAGGCATGTTGCAACAAGTAACAGAAATTTGTATAATATCAGAAAATAGAATGGACAATGTTTATTTTAGTTTCTAGTTTATGTGTTGTTATTGCCAACAGAGTTGTTCAATTGTTTAAAAGATTTTAAGTATTAAACGTAATAATAATACAACAATAATAATGTCTGTAATTTAATTTAAATAACATAGTATTTTAAGATCTATAGAAATATCAGCAACACGAACTGATATTTGCAAAAAAAGTATAGTTGAGATCACGGCATGAATCACAATATAATGATGAAATAATTAACGATGATGCCAGATACTACAAATAGTGCGATTGTTTAAATCATGTGAAATTAAATAAAGGTCAAGGAAATAAAAAATTTAACGAACAATTTTCACTTTGACACTATGGTCGTTGGCAAAATTCCACGACTCAACCTCATCACAAAGGCTCCAATTAATTGTTAATCAAAAGGTGCTCAACTTTTTAATTAAACCGTCGGAATTCGATACATTTTGTATTTCCACGTTAAACTTGCGTTTAATCATTGCTATGATAATTAATTTTTAATAATAATTACTGTTCTTTGCAGTTCAATGTACTCTTGTAACAAACGGTGAAGGACAAATTGCTGCAGTTTCGCTGAGTAAATTGTATCGTTCAGATCTACTTTCAATATGCTTAGTTCTTCTCAAACACAACTGTTCTTATTTTAATATCATATGAATGAAAACGTGTAGCACACTGATTGATAAATAATTACTACTTGTATTAACTAGCTTAATAAATAGTTCGCGTGGCAAAGTTAAAACTTTTTCAATTCCTAAAATATGCAAAAATCCTTCGTAGCACAGTTTTATGATATCTTCTTGAAAAGAACTTGCTCATTAGAATGACAGGAATAACAAGCACCGACAATTGCTGTAATTATTACTGAAATTCGTAATTAAAACATGTATATAATTATATGATGAAATGAATCCAATGCAAATGATGCGGGTATTGTTTGTAAACAATACTAGTATAATGATGTAATGAAATGTATTCAATCAGTATCATCTGTAAATACCTGTATCTAATTATTACTAATACTCCGGTTAAACATTTCAACAAAATTCTACATTTGTATACCTTTGTGCGGTAATCCTGTCTGTACTAGTTTATAAACTCAAGTAATTCTACCAAAAAGAAAAAACTTATAATTCCTAATCGCAGTTGCACAAAAACTAGGAACAGATTAGCAGGTAACCGACCACACCGACCACTCTATAGTTTGAAAATAAAATCCGTTTATCTGATCACGGCCGGTAAGCTGACCAGTGGCTAGCAGTCCTTGATAGTAACTAGGTCACGGCAACTCTGCCTGTACTGTGGCCACTGTCGTGTGTGCATCGCCGTACTGGTTCTAGCAAGCCGGCTACTACGTCCCGCTCTATTGAGCAATTCCGAGAGAGATTGCAGACTGACATACCTACTCTACTGCTCTCCTGTCAACTCTTGTTATCGGCTTCAAGTGATCACCGTAAAGAACTCTCCGACACCGTGTTTGCAAGTGCCCAGCGCGCACACACACATAGCACAACGAAATTGCAACGTCACACAATTTAATACCGCTTTCCCGATGAGAACTGATCTTCAATATTTAGAACTCTGCACAGATTGATTGGCATAAAATGATTCATCAAACAGCAGTAATGGAATTGTAATTAATAAGTTAATGATTTAGAAAATGAGTTCTGGTTCGCACCTTTTAAGTATTGATGCTATATTATTTCTCACGAACTCACACTTGTGAAAGATCACCTGTCCGGATTGATCAGAACATGTTTCGCAAAGATGTTCCATGGAAAAAATTATTTCTGATATCATTTTCGATCAACTTAGTTGGATTGAATTGTGATTTGTGTGCTTTCAGATCCCGTTACAATCTATCATATTCTATACTGTGCTTTATTTTTTATTCCGTTACAACCATCCCCTGTGAACTAATCCCACTTCCCAACTTTCATTGACGTTACGAGATGTTCTTCCAGTTTGAGTTTATTTCTTTGTTCATTTATCAATTTACGGTTCATTGTAGCCGTGAAATTGAGTAGTGCGCACGCGTCAATGTTCTTTGTCCTTACCTACCCTCTTATTATTATAGAAATTCCCCAAAGGAGATAATGTGATACTCAAAGCAATCTAACCGTGTCAAGGTCACGTCTCTGGGGTCCTTGGACATGGTATTATTATCATCCAGAAATTTTCTGGGAATAAATAGTTACTGAAATTTAATACCGCTGAAAACTCCGCTCGTAAATGAAACCGCAGATTTGCTGCTATTTAGTTCAGAATTATGTAAAATATTTCTTAGCTTCAGCTTGAATAATTAAGAACATTTCCCATGAAAAATATTAAAGGATAGGTTATACATTTATAATACACAGTCAGACAAGCAGAATGACTTAATCAATAATGTAAGATCTATTTGGAAATTTAGTATCAGCGAATACCCCTATTTTGCAAGTCAACTTAAAGGAGAACTCTAGATGGTAAGAAATTATGTAAATGAAGTGGTAAATAGTTTAGAACTTTAGACAGTTGTACAGGACAACGTATTTGCATGTCATAAAACCACAATTACCAACATAACAAACCCTATATTACCATATTTATACATAATACGTACGCATTGTATTAATAATAAATATTCCCACGATAAAAACGACTACAACTGTCACTAGGGATATTCTGTGGAAAATTAATAGAATAAAAAATTAATTAACATCACTTTATACCATCCGGCAGAAATGTACAATTATACACGGTAAATTATTAATTGTGGGTTACTGGTACAAATTAAATTATTAACTGTTCAATTTATTGAAAAGTTAATTATCAATTTATACATCTGCCTATGTATAATATTTCAATATTAAAATCTATAGAATTTATGTTATAATAGGCTTATTATTGATACTAAAAATATACTTTAAACATAAAACGTATATTCGGTAAAACAAATAAAATTCGCAAATTTGTTTTACTTTACGTCAACAATGTCAACTGATTGTCCAGTTCTGTGAAATGTGAAATGAAATAAATCGAACGATAAACAGCGTTCTGTGTAGTTTGTAACATTTTACTATGAAACAGTCACATTAACACCACGGCTTGTTTCCTCGAAACGCTCACATTCATTTTACACCGGTACACAGTATCGCGTACGCTATATACAGTTTCCTGAAAACAAAGTTTCATCAACAGCTATTAATAGTACTGCGAAAATTTCGATTAGCATATGTTTTCAAATGAAACGTTACGTATGTAAAATGGCATGGAGTTAACATATGAATCGGTATTTTACATATGTGCGCGCGATAACAACTGATAGACGCACGTAGTACCAGCCCGACAACTTTGTGAAACGATTAACAAACTGTCCGAAGCGGCAGGGCCGTGTGTTACAGATAACCGTGAAACAAAGTACCGGACTAATTACGAGGCAAGAACAATCGCGAGGGCCGCAGCAGCATAAACACACCAGCAGCACCAGCACCAGCAACAACACGAGCTACACCAACATCGGTCGTTCTCAATCGGTGTGATTAATGTGTGAGCTGATGTTTTTGTTCTGGCTAGTAGCCAACACACAGTGCCGAATGAAAGATCCAAGGAGGCAAGCAGCCAGGGATGTTATCGACCTATACAGCCTAGACTGGGGAGGTTGGAACGTGTCCTCTGTATGCATGTGTATGTATGTATGTGTGTATAGTATTATACAGCTTGTACAGCGGATAGGAGAGTGCACGGTACGCGGGCAATGCGCCGTGCCGCCGCGCTTTCATCCTTCGGGCCATCGACGCTGAACCGCTCACAGCAGGGGTGGGGTGGGGGGAGACACTGACACTGAATTGAGCAGGTTCCAGCCTCGCTACCGGCCTATCATCATACATACACACACACATTCTCACAAATACAAACAACTAAACTAATCCATTTATACAAACCTATCCAGCCTAAACTGCTATACACACGCCATATTAAAAATTTAGCAATAGTTATTCAAATAGCAAGTACACATTTCTACACTATTTATTTAGCAAGTTTAAAATACTAACACAGTGTATATAAAATAAAATCACAATAAGTTTAAGAGGTACTCTGATATATTAGATTGAAGAAGATATACATAACGTATAATTTGCTAGTAGAACATAATGTATTGTACTAATAACTGTGTAAAAGTCACAGTGATAGAGGATATAATCGTATTTTGGCAAGCTTGACTAGCCGGCGATTTAAAATAAATAACAAAGAGTTCAATTACAGTTGAAACAAATGTCGACCAATCACGGAAACGGGAATGGAATTGATTCCGAGTGCGCGCCACGTACAATAACAGTTAAATAACGGAATACAAGGGGCACAGCGGGTGTGCGGGGGAGGTGCACGAGTATATGGACCTAGAGGCTAGCCAAAGCCTCTCTCTCTCTCTCTCTCTCGTGTATAAATACAAACATCTAGCGTGCTCAAATACACGGAAAATTAAAACGATTTTACATGTTTTCATATTCAAAATTATAAAAGCAAACATCACTAATCTAGATGCAGACAATTAAATACAGGAAACGGTGCCGTTAATATCCTTCATGTTATCAGCCAGATCATTTAACTTGTATTTCAACGCAGCATACGATATGATTTATTAAAATATAAATTAGCATAGTATGCAAAAACGTAACGAATATTTTATAAACTAAGGTAGATGTATAATCTGCTAAGGTTAAATGTTAAATGGATATTTTAAAACTTTGTTTATATACAAGTAAAACTATCCAATATTCTTTTTATAAGCCGTTCCATATAAAAAACTTTCTTCAACATTTATTTGAAAACAGTAGCTGAAGATTCTTTCAAATATTTTACTTGTTCAATTCGCCATCCTCGTCATTTGTTATTTTCCAATTGCTGAATCTGACTTTTCTAAAGTTTGATAACATCAATTTATTCCGTAATCGTACCAATCATTCGAACCAAATCCTTTATAACTTCATAGCAACCTTATCTTTTTCAGACGATCACAACTGATTTCAAATCACGTTGTAATGTACATTGTCGAAGTATATTTGAACTTGTATATTTTAATTTACTCTTTGTAAGCCGAGAAGTTGTTAAACATTATTTTAAATTCATTTAATATTAAAAAGAGTCGTTTACATACAGCAATGAGGAGTCTTCCATCCATCCAAGGTTAATCTCATTAAATATGCATTTTATAAACGTTTTAAATGTCGCCTAGTTAAATAGCATTAGTAACACTATCATTTTCCACTTATTAGTGTTAAAGAACATTTGTCCGTCGCGGTCAAAATGCGAGTTATTACATTTACGGAGAAATCAGGAGAACAAAAAAACCCTGCGAATGATGGAAAAAAATTGTCTGGGATAACAAAGAACTAAAGAAGGGAGAAAAAAGTTAGAAAATAGTAAATGTGCGAGATGAATAGATAGCAGAGGGATAAGGGGAGAATGTAGAAGAAGAAGACAGCAAAGTAGGGTTGACGACTTACATAGTCGGGTGATACGGGAAGTGGAGGAGCATGCAAGGAGGAGAGTGAACCGAATGTAGGGCTCAACCTGAAACAGCTGACTTCCCTCTTTACTACCCGAGGCGAGCACGTTCTTATCTACCCTCAACTTTGCAAGTGAATCTCAAACAATATAGAAATACATACACCTATTTATTCATAAAACTTCTCCATTGCCAACCAACAAAATATCATGATTTGTTTCTATTAATATTATTCCACGTAGGCAATTAGATAACAAATGAAAGTAAGACACGCGGTCAAACTAATTAGTTTGTTTTCAAAATAATTACTACTTCGAATGTATCTGTAGAACAAAACATGTCCACAGGTATTAAATAATTAAAAAACAGTGTAATTAGAGATTCATTATCATAAATGGTCTTTTTTTGTGAAGTAGTTTTAATGAAACAATAATACTAAATATAGATTATATTTGAGCACAAAAGTCTGTAAGATATAATGTTAATTATTGGTAGTAATTTTTATTGTATATGTAAGTTTTTAAGAAACATTTGTGGTATCGCTGTAATAGAGTAGTACAGCACGTTCCCTAAAAGTAATAACCTGGCAGTGAGCGGGCACTAAACAAGTTAAAAATTTCCTTTTTTTTTCTCTTCCAAGCGTCGCTCGTTAGATGGTGTTTGTAGCATTTAAAGAATTCACACGGAATTCCGGCAATATGTCAAAACATTGACACGCTTTGTATCACAAATATCCAGTAACAATATGCTTCAACTTACAAATACAAAAAACTAATATAAAGATTGTAAATGAAGTA
>JAGJTL010000111.1:2976605-2991725 GCA_022063505.1 Calosoma granatense | reverse complement strand
TATATGTATATATTTTGAAATCATATTTTAATTATAACTATTATAAGGTACGTATTCAAATTTCCATAACCTATTTCTGGAAAATACCATACTCATCAAAATTCTGATTTCAATTTTGCTAAATTAATAATTTACCATGCACAAACTGTAATTGAATGTGCATCGATATGGCATCTAGTACTGACAGTAATTTTTATTGAAAATTAATTAGCATACATAACATACAAAATGTTATACAGAAGCCATGTATAAAATGAAAATGATATAGGTATCATACATGTAGTAAAAGAAAATTAGTTTATTCAACGGGTCAGTGTTACGATAACGTGCAATTTAAGTTTTTGCTAATTGATTTCCTTTTTCTAGTTCGTTTGATGTAGAATGGAGGATCTGTGACAATCTCGGGTGTAATTTGGTGCTATACATGAACTGTATTACAGAGCAAAGGAGTCTTTGACAGAAGAAAAACGAGTGTTGCGAGTACAAGCTCGTGCAGACTTGCCCGGCAAGTGTTCTCCTTAGTTCCGCGATCTACGATAATGGCGCTGGTGCATTCGCTGTAACAGTATAAAATGCGAGCGTGTTTATGTTGTGTATTCAGACGACTCATTAAAAACTTCCAAAGGCATATATATACACATGTTACATTAATTAAAGTATAATCATGTTAACAGTTGAATAAATTTGATATAATAAAAATCTCGCAACTGATTTTTTCATGATTCCAATACTTCCTTATACTGCGTATAAAAAAGCAAAAAAGTGTTTTTACAGTAAGAGATATTAATTTTATATAAAAAGCTGTCAGAACATTTGTCGGAAATGAATTTTAAATCTTGTTTAAAACTTGACATAGAAATTGACACAACTACAATGCAAAACTCTAACGATAAATTATGAAACTTGTAACATTGTATAGTATAAAACTAAGTTTCTGATTGTATCAAATACCTGTAGGTATACATAATTTATTATTTACAGTTCTTTTTCTATAAATACATATACGAGAGCATACATTCGAAATGATTTCAACACTAAACTTTGCATATCTTCTATTTTTAACTGCACGCTTTGGTTCCGCGCCAAATCTAATATTTACTTCAGAAACTGAATTAAAGAACAGGCAACGTGATTTACGGTACGACTCGAAAAAGAGTAGGCCGTAATTCATGAAAATTTGCCTCCGAATCCGCTTATATGTTCCGTTTTACACAGGCTATTTTCATTCCACGAAAATACTATTCCAATGTGTTACAGCATTTACTTTTTCAAAAAATATACTCTTTAAAATTTCCAATTTATTATTAGATATAACTTTTATGTAAAAAGGATCAATTTTTCAATGAAAAAACGAAATACTAAAATTAATGGGTTTTATACAATTTCATTTTATTTTAATATAACGTTCTGATATTTATCCTACTAGTGATTAAATTTTAAAAAGTTAAAACACATTTTTTACAATTATTTTGTAGTTCTGTGTTGTTGAAATTCTTTTTACATTATTGAATAACAACTGTAGCAATTTAATTTGTTTGAATATTGATATGTACAGTGGTACATGTCCCTGTGTGAATGTGAGTGAATGTGAAAAACTGGGTCAAGTTTATTCATTACAGAATGGCAAGCGCTAACCGTTACTAATGCGTAGCACCACAACCAACCAATTCATTAAAAGCAAGCATTTTCATTTTACAAAAGCATTCGTTGCATGCATAATTAATGAAATTAACAACAATGAAAATAGTTTTTAACTAATACTTAACTTTTTACAAATATTTTTGCACAGAAATAAAACATTCCATTTCAACACACAGGTTTTCTTTTCGTAAACATCTAATAAACAAGTATTATTCGACAAAAAAATAGATATTAGAACTGATATGGAAGTAAAGATTGTAATAAGATTAATATTTATTTTATTATATAATTTTTTGTTAAATGTAAATATGCAATTCATCATTCATCAGTAAGTAGTAATTTGTCGTGTTTTTAAAGCAACACTTGAAGAGCCATACATATATACGTATGTATATATCTACTGGCTATGTATATGTGTATGTGTGTATACATTTGTGTACATACATTTCAGATGTGACCTTGCGTATGTTTTTGCAACGATTACTCACAGAGAACACGTACGATCATGCTCAAGTTCAATGGTAAATATGTGCTAGTTGTATGATGATAGAAACGCATATAATAATGACCTTACACTTAGATAATACATCTAAAAATAACTACCTACTACTATTTGATACAAACAAAAATTAGTAGGTAATATTATACATTAAATTTGTTTCACATATAAGAAATAGTGCAGTACATATTAATATGTCTGCATATGTATAAGAAATTCAATATTTGTTGTGAGTATACACGATATTAATTTACTCTCCGATGCCAGTTTGAAAATTCTCTTTAAAGAAATTAGCAAAGTTCTCGCTCAGTAAGGAAAATGAATTATTGAAGGGAAAGTTTTCTGTGAACCATGTAGCTGTATTATTCGAGGAATTCTGTTGCAAAAGGTGGTATACCTTACAAGATGGAATACAAATTACCTTTAAATTATAACAAAAGCAATCAACTCCCCGATCATTTAACCGGGTCCGATAGGAAACGTAAACAACAGCAATAACAACAACAACAACGTTCATACATTGTTCATTATAATGTTCCGATATTGTTTTACACAGGAAACGAATTACGTACGTGATCAGCAGATGAATCGATTTTATAAAATAAAAAGAATAATAAGAGGGACGGTAGATATTGCAATTAAGCTGGCGTGCAAATCTTTTTAAATTATCGAGATTATAGGGAGCTTCATTCATACATGTACATCCCACTATTAAATGCATTTTTAATTTTCAGATATTATTAGCTATTTATATGTGATGAATTTTAATTTATTGAAAACAAATTAGCGTTGTTACAATTCTACATAATTATTGTTTCTATATTATTTAACCAATTAGAGAAACATACATATACTGTTTGGTGATTCATAATTTAATTACCGTTTTTTTTTAATAAAACATGTTAGGAATTATTCGTTAAAAGTTCATTTTACGATTGTGATTCTAGTACTTTACTATATACCTAGTGGGAAACGCATTGTTTGGTTCATAATGCACAATTATATTGCAGGTATTAAAAGATGACCTGGCGGTATTTCTACTGAGCTGCGGTTATTGGTACAGAGCAGGAATGCAAACAATAATCACAAATAACATGCCTATACTCACCACTATACCTTATGAACAACAATTTAGCTTTAGAGATAATATATTACGTAAAAGGATACGGGCATGAAATATTCATGAAAATGCACTTAGCAAGATACAGTCTTGTATATAAAAACACAATTATCGATCTGAATTATTTAACGGGAAAAATATCCAGTAATAAATAAGTGTATACGGTATATATTCTAGAAAGGTTTTCATAGTTCATATAGTTCATACAGAATACAGGATTATGCTGGGTTAATACTTGTAAAGGAATTTATATAAAGCAAACGTTACTTTCTAGATAAGCTATAAGTACAGTATGTAGTTAATAACCTACTTTAAACTAATACTACTCGGAATATACCTACATAGATAATGAGAAAATGTTAGCATATGAAAGACAAAAAGATTAATTAAACAAAAACAATTGACATATAAGAAACTGATTTAAAAGAAATCATAATAACACTGACAGAATGGATTACGTTCAATTTAGAAATTATAAAATTTCTTTGTTCTACAGATGTGAATAAACAATGCAAATTCAAAGTAGATATTTGATGCGTCTACACACTACAGCCAGTAACAAACAAGGAAAATATTAAAACTAAAATTATAAAGTAGGCTACGCGTATTCAAATGACAGGAGCAACAAAATCGATAATGCTTGAAATTCAATGACAGAAATCATGGAGAGTTATGATGGGAAACTTCACCAGATGGAAGAAGAAGAGCACGGAGTGAACACGATGCCGGAAACAATAAAACGAATCTGATGTTAAGATGTTATAAAGTGCGGCATCATTCAGTAACAACAGTGAACAGAGGAATGATGCACAGAATATAGACAACAGTTCCCTTTCTTCAGTTGTTCAGAGTTTGCGGGCGCCGAGGTGTTTGACCGCCTGGGAATGCTGCTATTTTTAAAATACCACGCGCACGCGCACTTGCACGAACAAGCAAGTTTAAACACATTGCAGTACGTCGGCGATGGATTGCCGCAAATTATTTGCGTGAAATTAAACACGAAAGGGGCTTCAGAATTCACAACATATAGATGTTTGTTTAACCTACATTGCTAATTTTTAGAAGCTAACTTTCTACTACATTGATTTGTGACAATCCAATTAATGTATTACAACAGAGCTAAAACAGCAAAAAGATAATCAATAATTTATATCTAAGTTACTTCAGTGTAAATTATATCGTAAAACAAATCCCTCATAATAGTTTAACATAAATAACCATAAAATCGAGCACTGTCTGTAGAAAATATAGATCTTTTATTATGTTAATTTATGAAGATGACACTTCTACTATTTCCTTTTATGATGCAATGAAACACATTCATGAATAAAACAATCTGAATCGTGTTTGACTCCCACTTAGAACACACTTTACAACTGTTTGATTACACGGTCGAACTGATAATTGCACATTTCAATATATTATGTTTGTCTGTATTTAATGTAACAATGATAATCATTCTTGCAGGTCGTGTGTAATTGTAATAATGTAATTTGGTTTAGTGTATAATCAAGTGGTGACCTTGGTTTGTTGATTACTAGTTTTGTATGCTTTCACACATGGTTCTTCAATGGTACACGGGGAATCACACTATATAATGTAAGGTCATGCTTTGTATTGACTTGTTCGTTACAAATGTGATTACATATACACAATACAGCAAGTACCTATTCGAACGTAAAGAGCGAGATATATTGGATTCTGTTTCAATAGAATTGCAATTTCACACACTCGTTTGTACGTAAAAGATATTTGTTTCCAATAACAAGTATTGAACATTTTTATGCATTGTTGTATATTCGGGAAATATATGTTTGTATATTGGATTTTATAATAACATTAAGTTTATATTGCTATAGATATATGCAGAAGGCTTTTCTCTATAAAAGATAAGCTTACATAATGTTTAAATTCAACATTATAGTTGATTTTTCGAGTATTATATTGACAAACATGAAATAAACTCTTCATACTTCTAAAACAAGCCTTTATGTAATTATGTTTGCGTTATTACCTTTATATACAATATGGATTTAGTATCTACTTCTGAAACTTTGTAAATGCGACGATACATACGTAATATACTCTTGTACATACACTGTCAAGTAAACTTTGCGTCTATTTGGTGTTGTTGCTAAGATACACACACCCACAATAGGAGATTACCAATGTAACGTCACCGTTAACTATTGCGATAGACGTAAATTATTTTCGTATCACAAAACATAATCGATAATATTTTTTTTGTAATGTTATCAAGCAATTGTTGCAGTTCAGAAAGTCCATCTAATGAAACTTCCTTTCAGTACAGATTTCCGCGAATTTAACAAGAAGACCTACACTTCCGAGAAAACAGCAAAAGTTGTGACAAAGATTATTATTACGTATTTACGTTACTCAATTATTTTTACTAGTTTTATTTATAATTAAAATGCGAACATTCAAAAATAAAGAATTTATTAACTGATTTTATTTTAAAATTAAATTTCTCCATGAAGTTATATGAATTCTCGAAAAAAAAATGTGAAATGTGAGTAGTCGAATTTTCTTGAGAGGGAATACTCGAAAAGGAACACCAGGTTCCTGTATCCTAATGTCTAATGCAAGGATCTCAGGACTCAAAAATAATATTTTTACGTCACATCAATGTTTAACAACGATTTGAAAATGTTAACATGTTTAGACTGCTTTGAATTCTATTAAAATTTTAAATATCTCTTAAAATATGTATTCATTGTCCAACAAACCACGCACTCCCCACACACAATGTCGCATCAGGAAATTTTCTTAGAAATAGTTGGCAACCCTAGAACTATAAGTCCACACAAGTGCTTGTGACATTTGAAACTTGATATTAGCAATTACATTGTCACGAGCAATAAATTCAAATAAAAATGAAATACTTCTACAGAAAATATGCAGTACACAGTACACAGCGAAGCAATACCGAGTCTATGCATATTTATTGAATGCTCTTCATTGTATCAAAAAACATTACGAACAAACAAAAACGAAGAGATAAATGCAAGAGACTCGGAGAAATTTCTCTTATCTTTCATTTTAGAGTTTCTCCTTTCACGGGTTCGCATCTGAAGCAGTAGGTAGTGACACATCGATCGCCACGAAACTTGAACTGCTCCAACCAATAAAAACTTTCGAACTGTTGAACTTTCATGTCAACGGCGGAGAGGTGTAAGATACTAGGATTCACAGTGTGAATACAGACATTGTGTAGCACCAGAACTGTGATGTTACTCTTTGTTTCAAATGTACTTCATGGAATAATCAGAAAAAGAACACTGCAACGGACAGTTTTGGGAAAGTAAACGAAAAATGTACACATAAATAGATTCAAAAGAACCATCATTGAACTGAAGTGAAATTTTTTGTAACATGGTAAATTTATACATAATACATGTTGAACATTAATTTAAGAATCATTAAACCACTGCCAATTATCACGCTTTGTTGTTGCAAACATGTAATTAATTATTAATTTTACTTTTACCATGTGTATAAGAGTATTAATATAATATTTACAAGTATTATATTGCAATTGTTTCCCGATATAATACATTTTCGCTAAACCGGATGTTTAGTATAGTGTTTTGTAAAACATATAACATGAACTATGTTTATTTGTCGTTGTTTTTATTTTACATTTTAACAAACTTTCCATAATACCTAAACCAATTATTTTTCTCAACACTGTAACAACGTTGACAAGATATTCATTATTAATATTTTCTTTACATTATAAATCCATTACTCTTCATCTTTCCTTTCAAAGTAAACCTGCAAAACTCTCTCTTTTCCCCAGTTCGATATTATGAAAGCCGCGAAATTAATTTACCAAAATCTTCGTTACAATTTATAATTACATTATAAATATATTACCCTCCATACTTTTCAATTAGAGCCGTGATCTTTTGGTTATGAAAAGGTAAAAGCATACACATTTATACTGCTTATTATAAATGAAGCAGTTTTTTTTTTCGTTGGCAGCTTCGTGGAAAATATCACATAAACGCAAAGAGCGTGTTACATTATCATGCACACATTTCCGGAGCAAAAAAGGTAAACACGAACTTATCCTTCCTTAGGAATTCTGGTACAACGCAGTACTGCAAAGGGCTGTTCCACGATGAAGTACAGTGGGGGGCCCGAAAAAGGTAGAGGGGAAATTCAACACAGGTTCAGTAGTAAACAACTTTGTCACGTGACTGTGCAAGACAACAAGCAATGCTACAATTCACGGGAATTGTACGTGTTTGAATTTGTAAGCTATTTACCATTTCGTGTGCAGAGCAGCGTAATACATGTATGCACCAGTCTTTTTACATCATTTGTATAAATAATGTTAAATAATAGAAAACCATTTAGTGCAAATAATAAAATAAATATTAAAGTATTATAAAGATTTAGTTTTTTATTTAATTTATAAATTGTGGTTTATACGGTTAGTTATTAATTTACTTTGTTTGCAAATGTTTTTTTTTTGGTAGGTAATTCGTGTTGAACAAAATGTATCGTCTGCATATTTGCAGTATAGAAAAAAAATTGTTGATATTTCTATTATTTGCAAAATACAAAATGTGCAACTAAAAACAATGTGGGAACGGAGATATGAATTAACATTTAAATTAACAATATCTAAGCGATATTATTTCGCTTGAAGATTAATTTTTACTAAATCAGATATGTATATGCACTTTTGTACTTACATTATCACATATCATATCATATCTTTAATTCTGAAATCGTATTCTAGCTATACATGTACAGCGGCCGTATATAAAACCGCTGATTCATATATCTGTCAATATAATCAATCTTAAACGCAGCGGGATAAAATCTTATGCAGGTGACAGATCATTCTATTCCTTGCAGAATTGTAACTGGGCTCTAGAGAAGAGCCTTGCATCGACATTGGCTGAGGGAGCTACTTTAGCGACAACAGAATAGCGAAACACTGTTCGCCTCCAACTTATAGTCCCGTTATTACACTAACTATGTGTTAGGGTAAGCCGTCACGCACATATAATCCCAGGTCTGCCTGTTCACAATCGATTTATACACATATATACGGCACAATAACAAACAATCATGGATCATTAGCAACAGAGGAATTACGTACACACACATACATACGTATACAAACAATCGTTCAACATGGAAATGCTGTTAGAAGTAATCATCATACCATTGAATGATGAAAACATTAGTAAAATGATATTAGAATACAGCTATAAGGTGTTGATAATTTACAACGTGATACTATTCACTAGAAAACTTTGTATAATAAGTTAATATTAATATCTTTGATATCATTTAAACATTTAGATAAACATTTCAACATTGATGTACATGTAAACCATTGCATATAAGCTAAATTTTCTGTTCAACTAAGTTCTTTATTTAGTTGTTACAACAACTACGCCCTAATTCTAATAGCAAATGATTAAAATACAGAGAAATAAAACGTTAAAATTACAGTATAGTATAGGTTCACCGCAAAACATAAACATATAGAAGTAAATATGAAATATTAGTAACGGCGGTTACACTTGTTACCAGGTTCGAAATACATTACATTTTAAATCGTCGTTTATCAGTGAAAGTTGTTCGCGCCCGGTTACTCGTAGATAAACTGGGTGATGTATTACCCTCGCACCTAGGTCTGCAGCCAGTACATTAAAGCAAGAACACGTTGTTTGCAAACAACGAGAATTATGAAAAAGATTTACCGCTTGTAAAAAAAAAAATCTTCTCACATAAACGTGTTTAAAATCAACACACATACATACATACATACATGTGCATGTGCATGTAACATTTCAGGCTGATTATGCACAAGTTTAAATGAATTTTACAAACAAAACTAGAATGCTACTACTACAAATTGCGGAAATTATGAGTGCTTGTTTACTTTCAAACAAAGTGGAAAAGTTTACTCGCCAGTGCAGCAATATTTAAATACGCTACAGAAAGAGTTGCTTGCAAACAATGAAAATTAACGAGCAAATACACAAGAGATTAAAACAGGAAAATACCCGCGTGTATATACACCACATTTAACAATTTTACTATCCTGAACAGAAAACTTTTCAATATTAACATAAATTAGATACATGTACAGTGGAATCCGCTTATAGTGAATCATGAAGGGACCAGGAATTTAGTTCACTATAAACAAGTGTTCATTATAACCGAAACACACTTTATTTTTCAAATTAATTTTTCTTTTTTGAACTTCCATTTAGAAAACACACCGGTTTTCACACGAAACTGCAAGTCTAGACTAGCATACCCATTATTTTAACTGTTAAAAGTTGCCAACATAAAATTCATTCATTGACAACCTACCAGAGTTCGAATATCGTGAACTTAAGAGTAAATTTAGTCCACTATATCCAAAACTTCACTATATGCGAGTTCATTATATGAGAATTGACATACATTAGGTGAAATATGTATTTAGTCGGGACTCAGTGTATGCGTTCATTATAAACGAGTTCACTATAAGCGGATACCACTGTATAACAATAAGAACCTCTTTATGTTTTTCAATTTTTTGAATTCCACTATACATTTCAGCGAGTAAAATAATTCAACATGAAACGTGAATTATTGTGAAATAAATATAAAAAAAATTATATCGAGTTTATAAACATCAGACTTCTTGATTAACTGTAGTTGCGCATCAATTTTAATATTTGTAAAAAATAAAAACAAAATAATCGCAGTGCACCGTATTTATGTGCTGCCAATTCCGAAGCGGGTATCAACAGGTTCATTTTGAAAATTAAAAACTACGCTGCAACATAAACTGACCTGTTTCAGTGTGCAAAGTGCAGTTTTTAATAATAGTGATGCAAGGCGAGTATTGCTTAAAATATTTTCAGTTGTTTACTGGACGGCGACGAGAGCAGACAGGCAGTATTTCTCTCTGTCTGTATGTGTGTGTGTGTGTACTGACATTTAAACCACGTCGGAATTTACGAGCGTGGCCTGCTAACCTTTCGTTCATGAACCAATGAACTTGTAAGCGAATATGTTGTGAGCAGAAATGTATGAACGTACAACAGATATATGTATGACAGTTCTCTCTGTTCAGTTTAACATACCATAATATCATACAGATGAACAACTGTACAAGTACAATGCATACATACATACATAAGGGTTATCCATGTGTAATATTTAACACAACATGTGTCAGGTATAAGATTATCCACATTACCAAATAAAATAAAGTGATAAATATTGTATAGACATTACGATGTTATTAAGCAATTCTCTGTTTTAACTTTAAATTAGAAAAATTAACAGGAAACGACAGATTTTATCAATGCGTGAAGGACAACTATTTTCAGAACTGAAATTCACATTTTGTTCCTAGTTTATTTAATATTTAAGCATACAGATTAAAGTCAATAAATAAATCAATGTACCTATAAATGTTTAACGACATTTGAACAAAAATTAATACACAATTAAAATATCACTACCGTGAAATGAACAAATTATTTGTGTTTGCAAATAATTGTTTAGGCCAATTATATTCAAATGTAAATAATATTTATCATAACTCGTTTAAATTTAAAAGCCATAATTAACATTAATAAACACTAAACACAACGGTTTATATAAATAAACTCATAAATGCAACAGAAAACAAAATAACAATTGTATTTTCAAATTTACAAATGCATCGCAATTGCTATCACAACAAGAAGAAGAGAGCTATGGTAATATCAACTGTCACATACATTATGCAGAATATAAAATATTACACTTGTACATTCTCTGTAATTCGATTTTGTATAAATATGAAAACTGCTGGAGTGTAAAACGATACAGCAGTAAAGCAAAGAAAAGAATCTGTAGCCTGCGCGGACACATAAACAAACCGAACAAATGGAATGAAAAGTATTATTTGTAAAGTGGAACGATGTCCTATTTACAACGCCCATCTTGTCGCGTCCTAGAGACGTGCGACACAACCAACAACGTACGTAGCGCAACACAGAACAACGCGTGCAACCGTTATATCGAGGTCACGAACAACAGCGCACACGACACAGTGTGTGTGAGAGAGAGAGCTGGCAACAGCGTAGTGCTACAGCGCTCGTAGCGGCCACGGACAAACTAAACGTCAACATGAACATCCGCGTGCTGCTGCAACGTACCGGCCGATTGATAACGGGATAATTAAACACAGCGGAAAGTCAAACAAAAAAAACCTAAAACAAAGCAACGGCGCAACGGGTTTACGGACGTGGTCGAACCTAATCCAATCCATGATACACGCAGTTACCAGCAATTGACGTTAGATTACCAGTTAATAATATTACAGCCGATCTCCTGTTGTACAAAGACAATGAGCCAAACATAACAGTATTTCTAACCTAACTAAGCTGAACCCAATTACTTTACAAACACTAATGTTTCATTTCAATACATAATTTCTTGTTCGAATATCACATAATTATTATTTAACTGCTTAGTGTGATTACTTTTAATACCAGAACGTAATACAATTATATAAAACACCTGTCATTCCCAAATGTGACACATTTCCATAATTAAGTAAAAATAATACGTATTACTGTTCTACATTTCGTACAATATTTTATTTATTCGTTTGACAGATGCTGTCATCAACAGAAGAATGGTATTAATTATTAGCTTGTTATGTTCTATTTCTGTATATTCTACGAATGTTGTTACGTGTTTGTCTTTCTTAGTTTGGTTTTTAAGACGTATTTTTATGTGCAATGCTCTTCTTAGTTTAGAATCAATAACAAGCGATGGAAATTAAAGACAGACATTTAGGATGCGTAGTTAGTGATGTAAATATATTTATACTTTCCTAGTATGCTTATCGCCCTGTTGGATATGTTACACGACTAGTAATAGTAGCAGTGGGTTGAAATGTGTGATGTGTGACGTAGCTATGCCTCGGCTAGACCGTTTACGATATATGTTCGCGACGCGCCGTACCAACTGCGCCACGGGATTTAATTAAAAGATGTGACATTTCCCTGTATTACCTCGAATAACAACTGCTCACAGTGCATATTTTTTTGCACTACATAACATGTAATGTTAATTATACATTCACGGATATAGAGCAATAAGTTTTTCCACTGTACGTTAAGAAAATATAAACGTAAAATCGCGTTACTAAAAGTTAAATTGCACGCTTGAATTTTATTAGAATAACTTTATTCTAAATATTCAGTTGGTTAATGATATAGAAAACTAAAATAATAGGTGCTTTCAGTGTAAAGAATCAATTTATTTCATACTATGAAATTCATAGTAGTATTTAATTGGTATCATTTAGAAAAAACATTGTCACATATGTCATACAGTACTTTATAATGTACTCCTGTATAATTAGTGTGACATATGTATTATGTACAGTCTAGTGTATATATTATGGTGTTATTTCACGCTTCGTAAACTGGAAACATCGCCCTCTGGATTCGGTAGAATTGTCACTTGATGACAACAAACAACTGTCAGCGACCGATAATACATCATCAAAGATTTAGCAAGATAAATAAAAACACAACACATACACACAGTTCTTGTCTAAAACATGTATCATAAATGTCAACTATATCGAATATAATTAACCCACAATTATAACTGATAATAAAATAAATATACAGTAATTACTAATATTCTAAATGTAAATCATGGTATTGTATACAATCTATATTACATTTATATAATATTAAATACAATATTATAATTCTATTAAGTGTAAATAAAAGCATGTTTTTTGGCAATATTATTATTATTTGGTCTGCTAATTAATCTACAGTAGATAAAATATCCTGACAATTATGTATTACAAAATGTGCACACAAACTGCAACGTTTGAAATAATTGCACACTGTGCACTGTGTTTTATTCGTGCTCTTCACATCCAACGCACACACGGAACAAAAAACAAAAACGAATAAAAATTGTTGCGCGATGTTTTGGTGACAAAGGCACTGCGGAAACAATATGAAACAGATACGGTAATAGACGCGTAAAGTTTATAAACACAAATAAACGAGCAATGGCAATTTTCCGATTTTTATTATGCATAAAGTGATCACATTCATAACAATGGTTTAATGAAAACAAAAAAGCAACGTGACTTTAACCAGCCGGTATACATATACACACACAGTGTCATTTACGATGTTACCTGCACACACACACAAGCACGCGCTCTTGTATAAACCTGTACTTGTGTGTTATTGTATAGGAGCGTGCCCGAGGCCATTAAAGTGAATTATATGTATCGAATATCGGTGTTAGTGTTTCAGTTAAAACCAAGGCACGCATCAACGCAGAAGACATGAAAAATCTTGTAAAACACGAACAACAACCTTCTCGATTAAAACATATTTATACATTGTTATCGAAAAAAACTGTAATAAATATCTAAACTTATTAGTATTAGGCATTTATTAATTTCTTTTAATTTTTTTAACGTCATATGTGCAAGTTCTAGTACACTAGGAAAAATATATATTTTTTATTTATTGACTTGAATAAAAATCTTTTTCATTTCTATTGACTGATATTAATGTGCACAAAATCTATTTGTAATATTATTTAAAAGTAAATAAAAATTAAGTTACCGTTACTCTAATACATACATTCTCGTAAATATAATGAATAAACGGACAAGTATTCGCCAGCATTTCATTTGATAATGAACATTGCGTCCGTAATACACGTTTGTGATAATATTTATATGTTACATAATACACATAGTCGACAGTTTGAAATGTACATAGTGTGGTGAACCATGTTGTTGATGAGGGTCGTCTTCTAGCTGTACAGCGCCGCCCGTCATGCCTATATACTGCTGTAAGCTTTAGCATTAGTCAGTCGCGCATTGTGATGTATGAGCGAGGCTAGGAAAGTTTCCGAGTAGAAATTCAAATAACCGTGTCATGCATACATAACACGTGCACAACTTTTCAATATATATATATATCGCTCATATTTTCAACTTTGATTTAATTTTCCGCATGACGTATAACTGCACATTAGGTAATCTGGAATTGACGGTAAAATGAAGAGATTAATTTTTCACAAATTATAATAACATATATAATGGCCTTATCATTTCTTAAATACGATTATAATTCACAATACTTTACTTATTTATTTGTAAAAACTAAACAGGCAAATCACCTAATTATTTTATTTTATGCTAAATAATATTATATTTTATTAGTTTCGTATAATTGTAATACGTAGTTTTAAAATGTATTAATTATTTATACATTTCTTTGAAAACTTAATAATTTAGTGGTAATATTACTCGTAGTACTTGATTATATAGAATCTACCTATAACGTGCCCCGCGGAAACATATTAATTAAATTTCGCTGACTATGCCACCAACACACAGACACACACACACAAGCAGTCCAATTATAGGCGTTCCAAATTCCGTACGGTCTTTAAACTCATTTAATCAATATGTATCGCTATTCATCAACGATAGTCAACCAGTACAATCGGAGAGAGACGATTTAGATCAAACGGACCGCAGAGTATAATGCATCAATCACAACACGTTCATGTACTTAACTAGTTACATTATACACTAGAATAATCCCAACGGTTGTCCTTCTCTATATATAAGTAAAACCGTATTGCAAAAAAACTGTCCTTATTTATAAAGCTATAAACAGATGAAAAGAATAAAACACTAGTTCTTAAATGAAATATCACGGAAATTAAAAAAAAACTGTTAGTTTTTTTCTATTCACATAACCGTAGATTAAAAATGTACATCCAAGTAACAGAAATATTTCAATGTCATCGTGGTTTA